>JAJJWW010016785.1:0-25010 GCA_023531295.1 Papaver armeniacum
AATATAGCTTTCAGTATATGTTTGTGAGGATATGTATCATTGGTCCATGTCTCTTAGCAAAAAAAAGAGGCTGGTTTTAATGGAAGTCAGGTGATTGTATATGATTCAAGACCAAGTTTTCTGACGCATCTTGAATCATCAAATTGTACATATTCTTATTTCATCGGAGTCCATTTGGGTTATCCTGCCTTTTGAGCAATTAAATTGTGAAGTGTGTTCTTTGGTTATAAATAAAAGGATTTAAAAATTGTTTGTTGAGGAAAGAAAAAAAGAAATTGGTCTATGTCTTGCTTGTCTCTCTATGGTTTTTCCAGTCTGTCATTGGAATTATGATTTGTTCTGTGCCTGTCTGTATAATGTTTGAATTTTTCTCTTCTAATAGTCTGCCATTTTAAACTTTTTTTTATTTTTTGTTCAACTCTTCAAAGTGTTTTGACTGACCATTTTATTTTGCTGTATACTATAAAAGATCAAGCCAGTATCTAATTTCTCAGAAAGTTCATAGAACTTTCTGTTTGTTAATTTAGTTTATTTTCTAGTTTCGTGCATACCCTTAGTTTAAATCTAAGCGGTGGCTTTCTGATGCAACTAAAGTTACATCTCTTTGGATTTCATATTTTCGTTTTCTCTTTTGATAAATCTCTATTTTAATTTCGGATCTCTATTTTTTTTTATATATTATGGGGGGTAATTGTTCGGCAGCATGTGTTTTCTGTTCCGGCTTGGTCACCATTATATTGATCATCAGCGGAGGAGCTGTATGTCTATTCGTATTCTTAAATGTCGTCCCATATAAACATATGAAGTTTCATGTCACTGACGCATCATTAAAGGAGTTCTATATAACCAACGATGATATTCTTCATTACAAATTCGCAGTAAACATCTCTGTCAGGAACAGTAACAAGCTGGAGCGAATTTCTTATCGTAATATTCGCTCTTATCCTTACTGTTATGGTAATTATTTGCCTTGGGTCCCTTTGAAGGCTTTCTAGCAAGAAACGAAGAATACAACACTACTTCCTCCTGTATTATTTCAAGGACAGTCACCGGTTAAACTACGGGGTTCTAATTTTAAGAATTTTAATAATGATCAGAGGGATGGAAGTTATAACATATATGTAGTTCTGTACCTTACAACCCAATTGAAGCATGCTGGTGGTGCAAAGAGCGGCAAAAGAGATTTCATAGTTCAATGTGAATTATTCCAACTTCATTTGTTGGATTCTTCTGCAAATAATCAAACAGGAAATGGAGGCTTATTTCGCACTAAGAGGTGCAAAGTATATACCGATAGCGATAGTCAAACTTATTGATCATCATTAGATTGTGCTCGGAGATCTCTACCTTTCAGTTTCTTCTTCCTGGATGTATCCAAAACAATTAAACAAATGAAGTTTGAAAATGGCTCTCTATATATAAGTTTCAAGCTAAGGCAACACAGGCATCAAACCGGCCAAGGGGCGTGAAAAAACTTTTTCATTACTGGGGCGGCGTTGATTTTTATTATTTTCATTTTTTTGTTTGCGAGAGTTCATAATCATCAAAAAAAATTTTTAGGAGAAACCAAAAAAAATTGTTATGATTTCGTCGCCAGAACTTCTTGTTTATTGGTTATGTTTGATCGTATTTGTGTTTGTTGTTTACTCATGTTTTTTTTTCTTTTTGAGAACACCAATAGACTGACTGGTTTCATTCTCTCAACCCAAACACGCTACAAATAAACTAAAGGAAAATTTGCTATTTGGTCCTAAACCCATATAATTATTTATAGTAGGGTCCAACCAGAAATTTCTTTTATCTGGAGGTCCAAAATTAATTAAAACATGAAAATGACCATAATACCTCGGCTACCAAACGTGTGTGTCTACATGCTCATTATATCAGTACATATCTGCTACATTGTTTACAAATTCGAAGTACATATCTGTTTACACTTACATAATTTGAGTACATATCTACTACATCAAGCTTACAAAATTTGAGTACATATCATTACATTGCTTGGGGTTAAATTTCATTATTTGCATAAGTTCGTCACTTACTTTAGTTGCTTTTTCCAAAATAATTTAGCAATACATATATGATGTACTTAAAGAAACGGGTTACAATGAAATTTTTCACTACATATATGTAAAAATTCATATACTAAAAAACACAAGATCTCTCTAGTGCTCCACTCCCATTGGACCACTTCCTCCCAAAGCGCCAACACTCTTAACAATAGGCATATTGAACCTGTAAATGTGACCAAAATGTAACAATTAAAACATAACAACAATCCATATATGAATAACAGATAAAAATGAACAGTACAAGTAATATGCCAAACATCAAAATTAATATTACCTAACGATGGTTAAATTTTATTTCTGTAGTCCATATATGCCTTTGCCAAAATCATAAGTGCTGACTAAAATCTATGTATAAAACGATTCAAAAAGCGGTTTTAAAATTATTGATATATGTGTTGTTAATTCACTATATAAAACAACTCCTTGACAAAAAATATGAAAATTGAGAGAGTCTTATTTCAAAGATCGCATATATGTACTTATGGATCAAACAACAACAAGTGATAAAACTAAGAATAAAATAGAATCAAAAGTAGTTTGTATTAGTATGCAACATATGTACTGATGGATAATACCCCTGATACAACAAATAAGTATGATTTTGAGAAAATAAAGAACGAAATAACAAGAAAATCAAATTGAGAGTTCAAATAAGCTAAAACCATCATAATCTAACCAAAAAATCGAATAATTATGATCAAGATTCATAAAAAAAGACGTCATATCGTCTTTGATGTTTAATACACAAGCAAAAACCGAAACCAAACATATAGAAGCATAGTAAACACGGGAAAATCGTCACGTCATATACGTCATGATGGTTAATACAAAACCGGCCCGAAACCAAACCAAAAGCCAACAAAATGAAACTAAAATACCATACCTACAAACCAAACAAACGTAAAACATGATTTTATAACTAGATCTCTGGACTATTTTCATCAAAAACCACCGATTACATCATATACGTATCTTGATGATTAATACACAAAAGCAAACTAAAAACTAACCAAAGACCAACAAAATGGAATTAAAAATGAGATCTACTAATGAAATGAACATAAAACGTGACTATCTATCTGGATCGAACCCAAAAATCAATTAAAAACGCGGTACAACACAAATACACTCATGGATCGAACCCAAAAAAAATGATAAAAGACCGAAACTAAATCAAAGCAGATATTTCAAGATACACATAGGTACTCATGGATCGAAACCAAAAAACAATGACAAAACTTTGAATATAATCGAATCAAAGCAAGGATAGTTAAGTATTACACATATGTACTCATGGATCGAACCCAAAAACAATGACAAAACTCGAATAAAACATAATCAAGTATTTTATATCCAGACATCGTATATGTCTTGTCAATTCATACTGAGTAGCAGCAAATTTAGAACGAACCTAAAAACCTAAAAACGTCATGAAAATCGATTTGATCTTCATAATAAAATTGAAAAACAAATCAAAAGAAGAAAAATGAACAAAATAATCTAAGAAGATGATTAGAAACATACCTGGAAACACAAACAAATCTTCTCTTCATCTTCTTCTTCCTCTTCTTCTTAATAAACGGGTTTCATCAAGACAGGGATATACGTCTTCATTGCATCATATGAAAAAACCAACTGAAACACATCTAAAACTAACAAAATAGAAGTGGTATAAGTAAATCTAATAACGAAATGAACAAAACATATGATTATTCATCTAGATCTAGTAAATAATCAACAAATCAAACATGGAGATAAAAGCGAAATCAAACACAACAACGATTAGAGCGTGAAACCCTAAAATAAACATTGTAAGAGAAAAATCTTCATATGATTTGATAAAACGGAGAAAGATTGAAGAATTTTTTTTCTCGTGATTGAAAAATCTTCATTCGCAGCAGCTGTGAGAAGAACAAAGAAGAAGAAAACGAATAATGAAATGCCAATATTTTTCTTGTGTGTATAGACCTGTTAAATAGTAAAGGTTATTTGTGGTATTTTTCACACCTGATCCCGCACGTGTACAGGACCTGGGATTAAAAAATTGAGTCCTTTTTTATGTTTTCTTTTTATTATGGACCTCTAGTTACTGGGCTTTAGTAGGTGGACCTGCCACTAACTAGTATCACTAAACTAGTACCTATAGGTAATTCCTACTAAAACGAACTTAAAAGATTAAACATCCTAGCTTTACCTGAAATGTCGAAGATTTTAACTTGATTAACAGGCAGTTGAAGAACACCATTGTTTCATCTTCAGCACCATCATCGTTAAACCTATTCATTACCACAAATTCCTCTATAAACATAAACCTTATTTACCGACTTCTCAAACCGAAGCCTTTTTTCTCATACCAATATTCTTAATTGTAACTTTCGTAAATTTTGCTCTATATCCTCTCCTCGCACATAATTTATGGTTAAGAATAATGAAGCCTTTGTATTCAGAGGTTAATTACATTAAAACGGAGTATCTTTTGACATCGATTCCATTTAGAGCTTATTGCTTGTCTTTGGAAGGATTAATGCTTGAGAATCAAGCCAATTTGGTCTGTTCTCGGATTTGGCGACCTTAGGAATTCTCGTGCAACTGGATTTACTCACTCTTACACGGTGGTTTTTCCAAATGGATCCGTGGTAACGTTAAATGGGCACGATCACGAAGTTGGTAGGTACCTGAAAATTGTCAAAAGACATGCTTCAAGGTCGATGCCTGAATTGTGTAACTATGGTGCCGGATCGATTATGAAGTGACAGAAAATCCGGATTTACAGACGCGGATGCAAGGTGGGAAAAAATATATGATGCTGCAGCAGCTAATCGAATATCGATGGTATCTGTATGATTGGCTCTGTTCTTTGCCAAAGTGTTGCTCTTGAAAACTACTCTCGCCTGGTTGATATGGGTTACTGAATACTCAGGCGTAAGTTTTGGACTGGAGGCAAGCGATAATTTAAAAAGCTGGATAAAGCTATTTAAACTTGATCTTAAAGCGGAAGGGGTTGCAACTACATAGGTTTGCTATCTGAGAGATCAAATATTGCTTGGAAAGAAGAAGAAACCAAGTACTCACAAATGTTGGACTACCTTTGGAACAAGTTCAATCTGATCAAATATTTCTTCTTCTTTGATCGTCAGTTTAAAATTTGGGAGCTCAATGCCGAATTTATTGAAGACAAATTGAGAAATCTGTTTGCAGTTACGATTGCATGTGCATTATATATTTGCTTGACGTTGATACCATTTTCACCCTTAGGGCGGTTTTTATTTAGTACATTTGTCCCATGTCATGACCAAAATTTGGATGATGGTTTTTAGTTTACGTTTAGTGTTTTCGAGAGGGACTTAATAGATATTATATTATCCCGTTGCCTTATTTACCGTTAGGAGATTATCTCCCTTTACTTTGGTTGTAATGACAAAAGATATTATGAAGGTTTTATATATATTGGTCCCGGGGAGAACATTTCTCTTCAAGGGAATTATCATCAAATCCAAGATGGTATCAGCCCCTACACGATCCTACCTCTTCTAAAACCCTTGAAATCCATGGCAGGTGATAAGAAATCCATTCACACGGCTTTTGCCATCAACAACATCAAATCTTTGATTAGGTTATCTTAGACATCAAACAAGATGATTACTCCTCATGGGTATTTCTCTTGATCTTCATCTTCAAGCTTTCAGCAAATTTGCTATTTCGATTGATGGTTCACAACGACCTACGGATATTGATGCTTGAAACCGAAAAGCGACTAGATGCCCTTTGCCGTCAATGGATGTTTGCTACCATGACCAAGGATCTTATGCTCACCATTCTCAAGAAAGGCAAAACCGCCAAGGAGATTTGGGATCATCTCAAAACACTGTTTCAAGACAACAAAGGAAGCCGTGCCGCAAATCTTGAAAGTAAGTTTGTAAATCTCAAGTTTTCACGATTGTGCTAGTGTTGATGATTATTGTGATAAACTTAAATCACTTTCCGATCGATTGAGTGACCTTGATTTTCCAATGAACGATAAACGACTCGTTATCCAATTGGTTAATGGTCTCCCTGAGGAGTACAACACCGTGGCATCCTTCATCCAATGTACCATGCCCACGTTTGATGCTGCTCGATCTCAACTGCGAACGGAGGAAATTAGGCGTGTATAAAGCACTCACCGCTTCTCGCACTCTACCGCGCTTGCCGCTGCTGCTCCTTGCACGCCATCCTCATCCCAACAATGGAAGAAAAGACGTCCACAGCAAACACACAGTAATGGATCAGGCCCAACGTTGCCGCCAACGTCAAGCCCAACGTTGTCGCCAACTTCAAGCCCACCGTTGCTACCAACCCCACTGTGCCCACGACCACCCCTTTTTTACCTTATCACCGATCTTGGGCACCCATCGGGCTATTCCCCCATGCCCCTACCCAATTGCTCCTTCCCGGGCACCGGCCTCCTCATCGTGAACCAAACGTCATGCCGGCTCCCGTGGGCGATCTTACGGACGTAATCATGGCCAAGCTTACATTACTCCATCGACGGAACTTCTACAACCCATGACATTCACGAGGCGTATAGCTCTATGCATTTACAGCCACTGACGATGCTTTCTATATGGATACTGGTGCAACCTCGCACCTTACTGCTGATACAGGTACTTTACATAAAGTTTTCAATTCCAGCAATGTACGGTCTATTTTAGTTGGCAATGGCAATAGTATTCCAGTTACCGCTAGTGGCACTAAGTTCATAACCCTTCCTTCTCGTACTCTTCAACTCAAAAATACCCTTGTTGTTCCTGATATTATCAAAAACTTGGTTTCCGTCAGGAATTCTCTAACCGACAATCATGTGTCTCGTTGAGTTTGATCCCTCTGGTTTTTCTGTGAAGGATTTGAGTTCGAGGAAGACTATCCTTCGATGTAATAGTTCCGGGGAGCTCTACCCTATCACCAACTCTGCCGTGCCACCACAAACACCGTCACAGTCTTCCCCCATTTCCCTTGCTGTTTTTTCGCCAGATATTTGGCATAGCCGTCTTGGTCACCCCCTAAGAAGGCTATTTTAGATGTTCTTCGTACTCAATAATTATATTCATTGTAATAAGAATCAACATTCTAAACTTTGTCATTCATGTCAAGTTAGTAAACATGTTAGATTACCTTTTTATGAATCAAATTCCAATACTCTTGCTCCATTTGATATTATTCACATGTGATTTATGGACATCTCCACTACATGTTGATACCGGTTTCGTTATTACCTTATCTTACTAGATGATTTCACCAACTATCTTTGGGTGTATCCTTTAAAATTTAAATCCCAAGTCTATGACAAGTTTTTGAATTTCGTTCTCTTGTTCAAACCCAATTTGAGCGTCAAATAAAAAAGTTTTCAATGCGACATGGGACGTGAATTTGACAACTCTTATTTCCACAATTTTGCTCGTAATAATGGTCTAGTTTTTCGCTTCTCTTGCCCCCAAACTTCCTCTCAAAATGGCAAGGCCGAACGCATGATTAAATGTCGTGTCAATGATATCACCCGCACCCTTATGACCCATGCTTCCGTTCCACCAAAATTTTGGGTATATTCTCTCCTTATGGCTTTTTATCTTCATAATATTCTTCCCACAAAAATCCTAAAATTTTCTTCTCCTATGTCTATTCTCTATCAACGCCAACCAACATATGACCATCTCCGTACGTTTGGTTGTCTTTGCTATCCAAATCTCTCATCTACAACTCCTCACAAACTTGCCCCGCTCCACTAAATGTGTCTTCCTTGGCTTTCCTCCCAACCACCGTGGATACCGCTGCCTTGATCTTACCACCAACAAAATAATCATTTCCCGTCATGTAACTTTTGACGAGAACGTTTTTCCCTTCACTGATCCTCCAACACCGTCCGAAAATGAATCCCCTTCTTCTCCTATTTATTCCCCCTACATTTCTTACAATCTGCCAACTTCAAATCCTACTCCACATCCCTACACACCACCTCACAGACGGCTTAATACTCCCTCCCCTTCACCTTCCTCCCTGTCTCCTACTCTCCCTACATCTCTGCACAAACAATCATTACAGCCCATTGCCGCCGCTGTCCGTGTCCCCTCTCTAACTCCCACTCCTTCACAGCACTTCAACCTGCCACCTCGTTCTTCCACTCTCCCTCCTACAGAAAACCATCCCACTACAGCACAACTTCCACCCACTTCGTCACCTACACCGATCCCTGTACCCATTCCCACTCCCACTACTTCCCATCACAACACTCTTCCACCTCCTACTCACACTCACCCTTCTACAGAAAGTCGTCCCGCACCCTACAATACAACTACCACTCCCACTACTGTGTCACCCTCAGCCACAGCTTCTTCGCCTCCTCCCACACCTGCAGTTCCGTCTAGACCTACCACTCGTGCCTCTCGTGGTATTTTCCGCCCTATAAATCGTCTTAATCTTCATGTCCAAACCCTTCGTCATATCTCTCCTCTCCCTCGCTCTCACCTATATGCTCTTAGAGACATAAACTGGAATGTTTCCATGAAAGACGAGTACAATGCTATGTTGAAAACTAATACTTGGGAACTTGTACCACGACCACGTGATGCTCATGTTATTCGTTCCATGTGGCTGTTTCGTCATAAATATAATCTTTGATGGATCCCTACAATGACACAAGGCTCGTCTTGTTGCCAATGGCAAATCTCAACAAGTTGGAGTTGACTGTTTTGAAACGTTTAGTCCGGTTGTTAAACCTGCTACTATTCGTATGGTTCTCACTATTGCTACATCACGATCTTGGCCCATACATCAACTAGATGTCAAGAATGCTTTTCTTCATGGTGATCTAACCGAGACAGTCTATATGCATCGGCCTCCAGATTTGTTGACCCCGATCACCCAGATTACGTATGTAGATTACGTAGATCTCTATGGCCTCAAGCAGGCTCCCGGGCATGGTTTCAGAGATTTGCCAAGTTCATCACAAGTTGTGGTTTCCGCGGTAGTGTATGTGATCCTCACTTTTTGTTTATCAATCGGGATCCGAAACGGCATACTTACTTTTATACGTTGATGACATTATTTTGTTGCCTCTACCGATGCTCTCCTATGCCGCTTCATTGATTTGATGAAGAGAGAGTTTGCTATGTCTGACCTTGGTCCACTACATCATTTTCTAGGCATTACAGTTACTCGTTCATCTTCAGGATTATTTTTGTCTCAGTCATTATATGCACAGGACATCATCGCACGTGCCTCCATGACAAAATGTAATCCAGTGGCTACTCCGGTCGACACCGATTCTAAGCTCAGTGCCACCTCTGGCCCAGCATTTTCGGATCCTACTCTATACAGAAGCCTAGCAGGTGCTCTTCAGTACCTCACTTTTACTCGGCCAGACATTGCATACGCAGTTCAGCAGGTATGTCTATTTATGCATGACCCTCGTGAGCCTCACATGCATGCCCTCAAGCGAATCCTTCGCTATCTTGTGGCACTATCAACCACGGACTTTTTCTCTCGGTTTCCACTATTTTCGCTTAACAAAGATACTACGATGCCGATCAAGGCTGTCCCGACTCTCGACGATCGACATCCGGTTTTTGCATCTTTCTTGGTGACAATCTCATCTCCGGTCCTCCAAGCGACAAGCAGCAGCTCTCGATCCAGTCTTTGAAGCGGAATACGGGGAGTAGCAAATGCGGTTCTTTGAGACAACATGGCTTCGCAACCTCCTTCTAGAGCTCCATATACCTCTACGACGTGCTACCATTGTTCTTGTGACAATGTAAGTGCGATATATATGTCTGGAGATCCTGTTCAACATCAGCGCACCAAACATGTAGAGATTGATATACATTTTGTTCGTGGAACGAGTCCGTATTGGTGCCATTCAAGTCTTACACGTCCTCCGAGAACCGGATGTCGACATCTTCACCAAGGGGCTTAAATAGTTATTTATTCGTTTTCGTTCTAGTCTTAGCGTTTGTTCCTCTCCCGCTCAGACTAAGGGGGTGTAATAGATATTATATTATCTCGTTGCCTTATTTACCGTTAGGAGATTATCTCCCTTTACTTTGGTTGTAATGACAAAAGATATTATGAAGGTTTTATATATATTGGTCCCGGGGAGAACATTTCTCTTCAAGGGAATTATCATCAAATCCAAGAGGACTCATCGATCTCTCGTGAATAAATAAAAAATTGAGTGGTGATATTTATATAGTACTGTTATGCTTGGTGTTTTTAGATATCAGTTTCTCTGGGGAGACTCTAAATGAAACAAGTGCATAAATCAACAAAAACTGCATAATTAAAGTACACATTGCTGCACATTCTCCAGCATGATCAGGAGTCTAGGACCTAATAAGAAATACCCTTGTTTCCCTCTATGCTCATTGGGCTAGGTAGGTTTGGGGGGAGGAGCTGTCCCCCGATAAGGCCGTGAGTGTTGCAGGCATTTTATGCCCCGCCGGCGTGGCCAGACCGCCTCAGCGCCCAAGGCGGAAGTCCAATCCAAGGGGAACACTCTTGGCTCAGCCCATCTCAACCAGCGATTCCGTCATGACATGGGATTGTATACTCTACTTGGATTCAAAAATGTAAAAAGACCATTTAAATTTTTAAAATGAGCGGTGTTTGTGCCAGAAAGACACCTCCACAGTTTTCCCAGAAACAGACTAATTCCCCATTTGAGCAAAACGAGGCGGTTAGTCTCGTACGAAAGCAATCAAATCCACCGACAAAAACCACTCTCTTACACTTAAAGCTAGATTGATAAGTTCATTGCTGGACAGTCAAGATTCTGAGTTTCCACTTCTTTTCCTTCTTCAAGTTGTGTGTTTTCTGATTCGTTTTGACATTTTTGGCTGACTTTTCAAAGTTCTCTGTCTGACCATTTGTATTATTTTATCTTTTTGTATATATAAAATCCGATCATTATCTAATTTCTCAGACAACTCATCTGAGCTTTCTGTTTGTTTTCTCTCTTCGCATCTTCAGCAATTTATTTATATGGGGGATGGACGTTTTGGTGTATATTGCGGTTGTTCTTGCTTGCTCATCATCATTGGAGGAGTTTTATGTCTAATCGTATTTTTAAACATCCTCCCATTTAAAGCTATAAAGTTTCATATCATCGATGCTTCATTAACAGAGTTCTATGTGACCAATGATGATGTACTTCATTATAATCTCGCAGTAAACATCTCTGTCAGGAACAGTAACAAGATGGACCGCATGTCATATCATGGTATTCGTGCTAATCCTTCCTGTTACGGCAGGGATTTGGCTTCGGTTTCTTTGCCGTCTTTCCGGCAAGGCACTAAGAATGCAGCATTACTACATCCTGTATTTCAAGGACAAACCTTGTTCAAACTTCAAGGTTCTCATCTTAGGGATTTCAATAATGATCAGAGAGACGGAATTTATAAGATGGATGTAAATCTTTATCTTACACTCCAAGTGAAACATGCTGGTGGTGATAAGGGCGTCAAACTCCCTTTCACAGTTAATTGTGGATTAACGAGACTTCATTTTTTGGGTTCTTCTTCGAATAATCAAACACGAATTGGTGGCTTATTCAAACCAACAAGGTGCAAAGCAAATGGTCCACCAGCTTGAGTTTTGAGATCTCTACCTTTCAGGTTCTGCTTCAGCCTAGATGTATCCAAAAGTAATTAATGAATAATGAAGGTTGAAAGTGGCTCCGATTATCTCAAGCCGGCCTTGAGCCAAACTTAATGAAAGTCAACTTCGGGTATCAAAAGGCTTTTCCACTATTTGGGGCGCCAGAAGTAGATTTATTGTTTTATTTTTATGGATAATAACTTGAAAACATGCGAGTACCTAAGCTAAAGCTGGATACATTAGCTAATTGTTGGAAATTTTCTCCAAGCCAAGCTTGAAAGAGAAAAACTGAAGCTGGATTAGATACCAAGTCAAATTTCTGAATTTCCACTTCTTTTCCTGCTTCAACTTGTGTATTTTAATAGGTATATACATAATTCGATTTGACTTTTTCCTTTTTTTGGTTAACTTCTCAAACTTGTATGTGAATGTGACCATTCTGATTTCATTTATTTTGAGTTAGAAAAGATATTTGAGGTGAATACTTCCACAGTTTTTCTTTGTGGAGTGGAGATATTATTTATACTTTGACAGATACAACTAGGTTGTTTCAGATTCAAAACTTGTTGAAACAAAGTAATAGATAATGATTTGAGAAATAGTATTCCCCTTTACACTCGGTCTTTAGCATTATACTCGGTCTCTCATATGACTTGTTGCGAGTCCTTTGTCGATGACTTAACACCTCCCCTCAAGTTGTCGTAGTTGACGGATGTGCAACTTGGCTCGAATAATTTGAAACCGCGGCGCAGAAAGACCTTTGGTGAAGATGTCTGCCAGTTGATCACGCGAGCTAATGAAGCGAACCTGTAATTGTTTGCTTGCAACCCTTTCTCTGACGAAGTGATAGTCTATTTCTATGTGCTTTGTTCTTGCATGAAACACCGGATTTGCAGTAAGATACGTTGCTCCTAAATTATCACACCATAAGATGGGTGTAGAATGTTTAACTCCTAGTTCCATTAAAGAGGCGAATCCATATCAACTCAGACGTTGCAATGGCCACTCCTCTGTATTCAGCCTCCGTGCTTGATTTCGAGACAGTCTTCTGCTTCTTTGCACTCCAGGATATTAAGTTTCCCCCAAAATAGATACAATAGCCACTAGTAGAGCGGCGATCATCCAAACTCCCAGCCCAATCTGCATCAGAGTATGCTTGAAGAGAATATTCCTTGTGACCTTTGAGATGTAACCCATAATCCATTGTGCTTTTAAGATACCTCAGAATTCGTTTAACCAATTCCCAGTGTTCAACATAAGGTTCATGCATGTATTGACATACCTTGTTGACTGCAACTGAGATATCTGGTCTAGTTAGATGAAGGTATTGCAGTGCACCGACCACACTACGGTATAAGGTAGCATCTTCAAACTTCGACTACCGGTCTTTTGAATCTTCACAATTTGGAGTTAAAGGAGTGCACACAGGTTTGATACCATCAAGTTTAGTACGCTTGAGGATATCAGCAACATACTTACGCTGAGTCAGAACCAACTCATTGTCATGTCTCAAGACTTCAACACCCAAAAAATAGCTTAAATCTCCCATGTCCTTTAGTGCAAATGCTGCTCCCAGATCCGCAATAAGCTTCTTAATATTTGAGGGCTGTGACCACAATAGAATAATTATGTCGTCAACATAAACAAGCACATAGGTGATGGATTCTGCCGTTTGCAAAACAAATAAGGAACTATCTGCAATAGAGCCTTTGAACCCTAGCTGCAACAAATGCGTACTTAGCTTAGAATACCAGCCGCGGCGCCTGTTTAAGCCCATAGAGTGATTTGTGCAATTTACACACATGATTTGGATGATCGGGGTCGACATAACTTTCTCTGGCTCGCCGCATATACACATCTTCTTCGATTTCCATTCAAAAACGCATTCTCCACATCGTTTGCTTTATTTGCCAGCGATTCATAAATGACAATAGATAGCACAAGACGTATAGTACAAGGCTTTATTACTGGACTAAATGTCTCGCCATAATCAAGACCCTCTTGCTGATTGTATCCCTTAGCAACCAAACGGGCCTTACATTTATCCAAGCTACCATCAGGATTTTGTTTAACTCTGTAAACCCATTTTGAACCAACAACATTCATTCCCTTCTCATATTTCACCAAAGAGTAGGTTCCATTGCGTATTAGAGCATTGATTTGCACATCCATTGCAGCTTTCCATACTAGGAATCTTAGAAGCTATCTTTGTAACATGTTGGTTCAATGAAATGCAGCAAAGCGATGGGTGCTTTGTTGCGATTAGGCACATCTTGTTGTGAGTTTGGTGATGCATTTAGCTTCGAGTTGTCATTGGATGAGTGACGGGGGAGGATTTGGTGGTCTTGAAGCCGCAGATTGTACCCAGATGTTGCGTTGTTGAAGTTCTTTGAAGTTTCAGACGCGGTTGGACTGATTTACGGCGAGTGGAGCAATTTGTTGGGAGATAATGGTTCATAGGTTGTGTGGGAGACTTCTTCTCAGATTGTGTGTTCCCTGGTGAAACCATAGCACTATTCTCTACACCATAAATACATTAAACCACATCTTCGAAATGGTGGTGAAAGTAAAATGCTAGTGCTAGAAGGACATGACTGGACTTTGCAAGGGACTCATTTGCTTTAGAGACCGAAATGGGAAAGAAGCTTCCTCAAACGTACATGGCGAGATATGTAAAGCCTATTAGTTTCTCGATGCAAACACAAATAGCCTTTGTGTCATTACTATACCCTATGAAGACACAAGGAAGAGATCTTGGTTCCAATTTGGTGGTGTTGTCTTGCCTAAGACATGGATATGCTAAACAACCAAAAACACGCAAAAATTTGTAATCGTGCCGTTTGTTGTATAGAAGCTCTAACGGAGTTTTTGTTTCTTTGGCAGACTTGGGTAGTCTGTTAATTAGAAAACATGCTGTAGTAAAAGCATCTGCCCAGAATGATTTTGGCATATGCGCATGGAAAAGCAAAGCTAATCCAGATTCTGTAACATGCCTTATACGACGTTCTGCTAACCCGTTTTGTGGAGATGTGTGTGGGCACGAAAATCTGTGTTGAATACCATGTTCATTGAGGTAGGCTGTAAATTTTTTGTATTCTAAGGCATTGTCGGATTGAAATACCTTAATTTTGTGATCTGTGAGCCTTTCTACTTGTTTATGGAACAAAATAAAAGTGTTTAAAGCATCTGAACGCTGAATAAGAGGAAAGACCCAAGTGTAATGAGAAAAGACATCCATTATTAAGAGATAATATCGAAAACCAGTTCTAGAACATTGAGGTGAAACCCAAATATCAGACACAACCAAACTCAAAGGTGTGTCATAGATCATGCTACTTAAGGAAAAAGACAATTTCTTGCTCTTACTAAGATGACAAGAATGACAATAATCAAAAAATTTATTGAAGGCGATAGAGAGTTTTAAGACAGATTTGAGCTTGAGTGACGCAACATGGGATGCCCTAGCCTTTGGTGCCATAATGGAAAGGAAGTAAACGTTTGCACTGTAATTTGGATTTGTGTATCTAGCATGTTCACTCCTTCAAACAAATAAAGCCCATTTTTATTCAGTCCTCTTAGCAGCGTCGTCCCCGAGTGCTTGTCCTTCACAAGAAAATAATTTGTGTGAAATTCAAAATACACATTATTGTCTTTACAGAATTGATTGACTGACAACAAGTTAGTCTTTATCTGTGGAACATGATAGATATTATTCAAACAGAAAGACCGAGAATTATATGTGAAGGAAGCCTTGCCAATGTTGGCAATTTTAAGAGCATTACCATTACCAACATGTACCATCTCAGTACCATTGTATTCATGGGGAATAGTCAGATTGTGCATATCTGCAGTGAGATGATGAGTGGCACCAGTATCTGTCACCCATTGATTTGAACCATTTCCTCCAGGTAATGCTATATATGCAGCTGGTGCACGCTGATTGTTATTGTTTGATTTCTCATAACGGAACCAGCATCTGTCACCTTGATGACCCTTTTTCTTACAGATCTGACATTTTTCCACATATTGATTGCTCCCCTGTGATTGCTGGTTTCGACGATAGGGTTGATTGTTGTTGGACTGGTAAGACCCTCCCTGTTGATTGTTGAACCTTCTTGGATCTGGTTTGTTAGATGAAGCAGAGTTTGAAACAGCTACATTAGCAACAGGCGTCTGCAACAGTGACAGTTGCGCTTCAAGCCGCATATCAAAGGTTTGCAGATGAGAATAGAAAGTCTCTAGTTCCATCCCCTCCATAGTACTCAAAGAAGTTACAATTGGATCGTAACTCTGGTTTAGCCCATTGCTAATTGCCTGCTTCTTTTCATCAGCAGAGACTGTGCACCCTGATTACGCTGGCGATGAAACAAACTTTTAGCCTCATTTAAATATGATTTCAGAGATTTGTTACCTTTGGACATCTTTGTGCATTGCTTTTTGAGGCTCATCGATGAGCAAAAGTTTTTGGTGCATACTCGCCTCCAATTTATCCCATATTTCTTTTGTTGTATCCCGGTCTTGCAACATTGCATAGGACTTCAGGAGTTAAGGTGGAGTTCAACCATCCAACAATAAGAGAGTCCCGTGATTCATAAGATGTGAAAGTGGATTGATAGCATCACCATGCGGAAGAGTTCTGTCTGGTTTTTGTTTGGTTCCATCAATGAAACCAGTAAGATCATACCCTTTTAAGATGGGTTTAAATTGTGCTTTCCATAACAAGTGATTGGTTTCAGTATGCTTCAAGGTAACTAGATGGTGAATCTGTACCTGACGAAGAGTATTGGTAGTATCTGCCATGATATTTAGGGTTTTTTTTGAATTTTGGGTATTTGTGCGGAAGATGGTCTTGGATCAAGGCTGATACCAAGTTAGAAAAGATATTTGAGGTGAATACTTCCACAGTTTTTCTTTGTGGAGTGGAGATATTATTTATACTTTGACAGATACAACTAGGTTGTTACAGATTCAAAACTTGTTGAAACAGTAATAGATAATGACTGAGAAATAGTATTCCCCTTTACACTCGGTCTTTAGCATTATACTCGGTCTCTCATATGACTTGTTGCGAGTCCTTTGCTGATGACTTAACATTTTGGTATATGTATGATCCAATCATTACCTAGTTTCTCATACGCTAATTTTCGGGAAAACAAATCTCTTACGCTAAGCCACCAATTCGTGTGTGATTATTCGAAGAATACAACCTCAAGACATTTCTAGAGTTAGCAGCATCTTTCTGGATTATTTTTTTTCTTTTCTTTTGAACATAAATCTAACTCTTTGGATATCTAGCTATAAATATATATGGGGTGTAAATTTAATTCTCATCTTTGTTGCGGTTGTGCTTGCTTCCTTGTCATGTTCATAGGAGTTGTATGTCTAATCGTATTTTTAAATGTCGTCCCTGCTAAGAAAATGAAGTTTCATGTGATTGATGCTTCATTAACAGAGTTCTACTTGACCAATGAAGACATACTTCATTACAATCTCGCAGTCAACATCTCTGTTAGGAACAGTAATAAGATTACACAAATTCTTTATGATAATATTCGCTCTAAACCTTCCTGTTACGGAAACGATTTGGGTTTCGTTTCTTTGCCATCATTCCGACAAGACACTAAGAATACAACGTTGCTTTATCCTGTATTTCAGGGACAAACCGCGATCAAATTACGGGGTTCTCGTCTTAGGGATTTCAATAAGGATCAGAGGGATGGAAGTTATAGTATTTATGTACATATCTACTTTACCCTCCAATTGAAGCATGCTGGTGGTGGAAGGAGCATCGAAACTGATATCAGAGTTAAATGTGGATTATTGAGACTGCATCTTTTGGGTTCGTCAGATAAGCAATCATCAGAAACTGGTAATTTGTTTAATAATAAGAGGTGCAAAGTATATGGTACCGAGCAAATTTAATCATCACTTGATTGAGTTTTGTGATCTCACGCCGGCCCTGAGCAAACTCAATGAAAGTCTAACTTGGGTTATCAAAAGGCTTCCATTCGTAGGGGCCGATGTAGATTTATTATTTTTATAGATTATTTAATAATATTATACAGATTTGAGACTCTCGGTCCCTTAGTCGGCGCCAGAATGTAGTTGCTAAAAATATAACAACCACACCCAATAAATCCTAACACCTAAGATAAAGATCTACCAACAAGTGAGAAACAAAGTGCACAAAGTAAACATGAGCACAAGGGTTTTTTACGTGGTTTGGCCATTAATGAAGCCTACATCCACGGGTTTCACTATGATCGGAAGTGTTACATACAAACTCCATTAAAGGGAATAAAGTTCTTGTTAAGCTCTAGGTTGTGGGAAGAAGAAGGTCGATCCCTAAAAACATATCTCACTTTCCCTTATAAAGGGTAGGGATGTATATCAAGTTACAAAAGTGCCCCTAGGGCTGACTAGTTAGGATAAGATCTAGAAAAGTAGAACTATTTCCTATACAATGTTGTATCTAACCAATGATACGTCTTCTATAATCTTTGGACACGTGTTCCTTGTATATTTTGCTCCTACAATGCGTTTCCAAGAGAAAAGCTCGCTTGTACAAATACGTCTCAGCATACGCCAATATGGTCCATACTGACCAAGTGTAATTGTACCGTTATAATTCTCACATATTTTCAACGCATCATTCAAGTACCTATTGCATAATGTGTTATCATGGTTTTTGAACATTTCCATGGCGCCTTCGGCCGAAGAAATGACAAGAGTGTTAACGAAACCTAAACGCAACCAAATAAGTGGTCCGTATTTGATTTGCAACTTGGCTAAACTTGCATGAGGTGCCATACCAAGATCCAAGATGTTCGGCTAGTCGAAGGTGTAACCTTTGATCGATTTCGGATTAGAAGAAGAACGAAAGTTGCCGCTGCTAAACAGACAGCTGCGTAAATCATAAATAGGTCAGTTGTAGGAGGTATAATCCCCATAACTGCGAACGAAGCGATGATATTTTATTTATTCTTTCTTTTAACTTTTCGGTACTCAGAAGCTGAGAGTAGTTCTACTAAGTTCAATGGTTTTGATCCCTATATATTGGTTCCGCACGTAGAAAATCCTAACATTTCTTATCAAAGATTTGGTGTTCTCCTCACGTAGAAAATCCTAAACTAATCTGGCAGAAAATCCTAACTGGGGGCAATTTTTTGTAAATTAAAGTCCTAATGTGGACATTATTGGGGGTTTTCTCTTTTCTGCCAGATTAGTTTTTTGGGAGGTTCTCCTCACTCTCTTCTTTCGCTGTGCCGAAAATTGAATTGGGGAGTCTTATTTGTATGACGTGGGGTGTTGTTTTCGCTTACTCTCAGTAAGCCTTTCAATATATTCTTACTTTTGTCGAGGAAAAAAAATCAAAGATTTGGTGTTTTCTTCTGCTAATTATCAATATATTTAAAATATGTTTGTGTTGTTCATACCCGTGGGTCATTGGGGCTGACTATGAAAAACTTCACCAACCTAGTTTGCAAATTGAAAATAGAGATGAAAATCACTCATACTATTATTTATTTGAACGAATCAGGAATTTCTAGGATGACGCCCTTTAAAGTTGAAATTTATTCGCTAAGTAACTTATGGTGTGAAACAATAATTTCTTCACAGAACGAGATTCGAAATTAAGGACTAGTTTCACAGACTGAAAATAATTTATTTTATAATAGAAAGAAAATTCCAAACTAAGTAAATATATGGATTTACTTAAGAATAAACTAAATAAATACAAACTTGTATTGGACTCTCAAAATTAGAAAATTTTTTTAGTTTTGTCAAACAACAGATCTTTACCCTTTTATAGTGGAAAGTAGAAACCCAAACGTATTTTATGCGTCTATCTTTCAAAAAAAAATTAGACACGGTCACGGTAGCTGTTTTCTGACTATAAATTATTGTCGTGCCTGTAATGACACTACACATATACATTGGTTGTATTAAATAGCCAATCATTCCCTCCGTAAGAGTTTAATTTATCTGATTCAATAATATCTTTACAAGTTCTCTCAAAGTCAGCTTTATGCTGTAGCTTAGTTTTCTTGGTTTTTCTTCCTTCAGTGTTTTCTGCTAATAGAGTTGAATAAAAACGAACCCTCATTTGGGATTGCATTGCTTTAGTTTGGGGTTTCGTTAATCTTTAATCTTTAACTTATACTATCTCCGTTTCTTAAGAAACTCTCGGTCCCTTAGTCGGCGCCAGAATGTAGTTGCTAAAAATATAACAACCACACCCAATAAATCCTAACACCTAAGATAAAGATCTACCAACAAGTGAGAAACAAAGTGCACAAAGTAAACATGAGCACAAGGGTTTTTTACGTGGTTTGGCCATTAATGAAGCCTACATCCACGGGTTTCACTATGATCGGAAGTGTTACATACAAACTCCATTAAAGGGAATAAAGTTCTTGTTAAGCTCTAGGTTGTGGGAAGAAGAAGGTCGATCCCTAAAAACATATCTCACTTTCCCTTATAAAGGGTAGGGATGTATATCAAGTTACAAAAGTGCCCCTAGGGCTGACTAGTTAGGATAAGATCTAGAAAAGTAGAACTATTTCCTATACAATGTTGTATCTAACCAATGATACGTCTTCTATAATCTTTGGACACGTGTTCCTTGTATATTTTGCTCCTACAATGCGTTTCCAAGAGAAAAGCTCGCTTGTACAAATACGTCTACTTTTCTACTTTTCATTTCCTATACAATGTTGTATCTAACCAATAATACACCTAAGACCGAGAGTCTCAAACCTTCTTGGATCTGGTTTGTTAGATGAAGCAGAGTTTGAAACAGCTACATTAGCAACAGGCGTCTGCAACAGTGACAGTTGCGCTTCAAGCCGCATATCAAAGGTTTGCAGATGAGAATAGAAAGTCTCTAGTTCCATCCCCTCCATAGTACTCAAAGAAGTTACAATTGGATCGTAACTCTGGTTTAGCCCATTGCTAATTGCCTGCTTCTTTTCATCAGCAGAGACTGTGCACCCTGATTCTGCTAACTGATGAAACAAACTTTTAGCCTCATTTAAATATGATTTCAGAGATTTGTTACCTTTGGACATCTTTGTGTGTTTGCTTTTTGAGGCTCATACGATGAGCAAAAGTTTTTGGTGCATACTCCGCCTCCAATTTATCCCATATTTCTTTTCTTGTATCCAGTCTTGCAACATTGCATAGGACTTCGGGGAGTTAAGGTGGAGTTCAACCATCCAACAATAAGAGAGTCCTGTGATTCATAAGATGTGAAAAGTGGATTGATAGCATCACTTTGCCCGGAAGAGTTCATGTCTGGTTTTTGTTTGGTTCCATCAATGAAACCAGTAAGATCATACCCTTTTAAGATGGGTTTAAACTGTGCTTTCCATAACAAGTGATTGGTTTCAGTATGCTTCAAGGTAACTAGATGGTGAATGTTTGTGACTGATGTGAAGAGTATTGGTAGTATCTGCCATGATATTTAGGGTTTTTTTTGAATTTTGGGTATTTGTGCGGAAGATGGTCTTGGATCAAGGCTGATACCAAGTTAGAAAAGATATTTGAGGTGAATACTTCCACAGTTTTTCTTTGTGGAGTGGAGATATTATTTATACTTTGACAGATACAACTAGGTTGTTCTGATTCAAAACTTGTTGAAACAGATAATAGATAATGACCGAGAAATAGTATTCCCCTTTACACTCGGTCTTTAGCATTATACTCGGTCTCTCATATGACTTGTTGCGAGTCCTTTGCTGATGACTTAACATTTTGGTATATGTATGATCCAATCATTACCTAGTTTCTCATACGCTAATTTTCGGGAAAACAAATCTCTTACGCTAAGCCACCAATTCGTGTGTGATTATTCGAAGAATACAACCTCAAGACATTTCTAGAGTTAGCAGCATCTTTCTGGATTATTTTTTTCTTTTCTTTTGAACATAAATCTAACTCTTTGGATATCTAGCTATAAATATATATGGGGTGTAAATTTAATTCTCATCTTTGTTGCGGTTGTGCTTGCTTCCTTGTCATGTTCATAGGAGTTGTATGTCTAATCGTATTTTTAAATGTCGTCCCTGCTAAGAAAATGAAGTTTCATGTGATTGATGCTTCATTAACAGAGTTCTACTTGACCAATGAAGACATACTTCATTACAATCTCGCAGTCAACATCTCTGTTAGGAACAGTAATAAGATTACACAAATTCTTTATGATAATATTCGCTCTAAACCTTCCTGTTACGGAAACGATTTGGGTTTCGTTTCTTTGCCATCATTCCGACAAGACACTAAGAATACAACGTTGCTTTATCCTGTATTTCAGGGACAAACCGCGATCAAATTACGGGGTTCTCGTCTTAGGGATTTCAATAAGGATCAGAGGGATGGAAGTTATAGTATTTATGTACATATCTACTTTACCCTCCAATTGAAGCATGCTGGTGGTGGAAGGAGCATCGAAACTGATATCAGAGTTAAATGTGGATTATTGAGACTGCATCTTTTGGGTTCGTCAGATAAGCAATCATCAGAAACTGGTAATTTGTTTAATAATAAGAGGTGCAAAGTATATGGTACCGAGCAAATTTAATCATCACTTGATTGAGTTTTGTGATCTCACGCCGGCCCTGAGCAAACTCAATGAAAGTCTAACTTGGGTTATCAAAAGGCTTCCATTCGTAGGGGCCGATGTAGATTTATTATTTTTATAGATTATTTAATAATATTATACATGTTTTTCCTTTTACTACTTCTTATTTTCAAGGGAACCATATCTTCAATTATACATCTGCTACTACTAGAACCTTCGATAAATTTCTACAAAATGTCATTGCATTCATGTTGATGCCACGCCTTGATCTTTCTTTTTCTTGTAATAGTCACGCCTTGATCGAGTATATCGTTGTGTATTAATTCTCTAGTATTGTGTTTACACACTCATAAGCTGTAAGCACACATGCCTGGTACCCATTCGCGTGGCTGTGTTATTGTCTCAAAGTATTGGGAAATTTGTCTCTAATCGCAAGAGATGAGCTAATTGCTGGTCATGCAAGAAAGAGAAGAAAATACTGGACAGTCAAGTTTCTAAATTTCCACTTCGTCTCACGGAAAATGATTTACATCCCGCCGATTTAATCCCGCGAGTCGTACCGCAACACACAAGGGGCGGAACCCATATTAAACCCACCCCATAAATCCTCCGAGTCACAAGGGGACTGGCCCCTCTCTCTCTTGCTGTACAACCCGTGGAATATGTATCACTTCCGCTCTTCAAGTTGTACGTATTTCATACTTATCATTCGTTTTGACATTTTTCGGTCAATTTGTCAAAGTTCCCTGTCTGACCAATATTATATTGTTGTCTTATATATAAGATCCAATCATCATCTAATTTCACAGAGAATTTATCATGGCTTTCTGTTTGTTTGTTTTGAAACCTAAGTTGTGGAATTCAACAACACCCAACAACTATTTAATCCTTCCAAATTAGCAGCATCTCTTTTTGAATTTTGAAAATAAATCTCTTTAATTTGGATCTTTACCTGTTTATATCTACTTATGGGGGATTGTTGTTATGGTTCATGCTTTTTGGTTATATGTCGTTGGGTTTCTGGCCTTCTCATCCTCATGGGAGGAATTGTATGTATAGTCGTATTTTTAGAAGTCCTCCCATATGATAACATGAAGTTTCATGTCATTGATGCTTCCTTATCAGAGTTCTACTTAACCAATGATGATATACTTCATTACAATCTTGCAGTAAATATCTCTGTTAGGAACAGCAATAAGGTTGAGCGTATTTCTTATCGTGCTATTCGCTCTAATCCTTCTTGTTATGGGAAAGATTTGGCTTCCATTTCTTTGCCGTCTTTCTGGCAAGGCACCAAGAATACAACATTACTTCAACCTGTATTTCAGGGACAAACATCGGTCAAACTACGGGGTTCTCACCTAAGGGATTTCAATGATGATCGGAGGGATGGAAGTTATAGCATTTATGTATATCTCTACCTTACCACCCGATTAAAGTATGCTGGCGGTGGAAAGAGCGGTGGAAGAGATACTGTAGTAAAATGTGGATCATTCAGGCTTCATTTGTTGGGTTCTTCTTCTTCCAATAATCAAACTGGTTTTGGAGGCTTATTTCACACTAAGAGGTGCGATGTATATGGAGCCGATAATTAACTCCCGTGAATTGCCCCACAGCTCGTTTTTTATTTTAAAGTGTTGAGTGGCATATTAAATCGTGGATCGAACATTCATAGCCAGTATTCATAATTTGTATAGCTATTGTAATATTGTGTTGATATATGCAACTTATTATTTCAAAAAATTAATAATATATTCGACGTATTTTACGTTGAAGATGTTTATGTAATAATAACCTATGTATGGAATATGTGTACACCCATACATAGGTTAATATATTGATTGAAAGAAAAATTACACAAATACAAAGGTTGGTGCATTGGTTGCTAGACACCATGTTTAAAGCAAGAAAATAATTACTTAATCCATGCATGGTGCATAAGTTAACATTTGCCGAATATACATATATATGCAATGATAACCCGATTAATGATTTCTATTCTCTACCTTTGAGTTCTTATTCCAGTTTCCAGGATGTATCACAAACTAATTAATTAATAAAATGAAGGTTGAAAGTGTTTTGCAATCGTAGTTCAGGCCGGCCAACGTTGAGGAAAGTCAAGGCATCAAAAAGTTTCCACCCATGGAGAATCGGAGATGTGAGAGCTTTGTATGTTAATGATTGATTAATGATGAAAATAAGCGGCGCCTGCAATCATTATCCATTTATAATTGGGTATCGAATATTTCAGACATCATGACAAGCATAAACAGCCCTAGCACATTAAAGACACCTCTCTGGCACTTATGCTTCTTCAGCTCTAAGTACTCAGCTCCTACAGCAGATAAACATCATTTATCTTTTTTCCGGGAGGTAATAGTGTTAAAAAATTGTGATAACAACTAAATTTTCCATGATATGTTTTTGAATTTTGTTTCTTTATGGTTTTATGTTAAATTAAGTTATTCCTCCGTTCAAAGTTTTGATGTACTTCATTCCGTTCAGTTGAAGTATGTAGCCACGGAATGGCCAAGTAGTAGATGCCAAACATGACAGCATAAATCAACGTGACGTCTCATCGTACATTCCAATTGTAAAATACACAAGTCACTGAGATTCCACGTTATTTTTTCGGGGAAAGAATGGAAACGTCGCCGAAGTTAAGTGTGGACTGGGACTTCGTTTAATGGGTTGTTCTCTTGCACTAGGTATTCCCTTATCCTACTGCA
>JAJJWW010016786.1:0-65838 GCA_023531295.1 Papaver armeniacum
GAGTCTTTTCGGCGACTTCTATTAAGAAAGTCCAAGCGTCATCAGCACTCTTGTCAATAAATGCACCATTGCACATTGACTCGACTGTGGTTCGGGTTCTAACATCTAGACCCTCATACAATATTTGCACGAGTCTCCATTTTTCAAAACCATGGTGGGGACATTCACTACACCAAATTCTGGGATTAGAAACAGAACCAGGCCGTTACAAAAACGGGTTGTAACGGCCCTCACCTGTTGCAAAAGTGGGTGTTACATTTTTTGTAACGGCTTTGTGGCCGTTACGAATTTTTTTTGTAACGGCCCTCGTAACAGGCATGAGCCGTTACGAATTTGCCACGTGGTAACAGCTCAGGGCCGTTACGAATTTTTTTTTGCAACAGGGCTGTTGTAACAGCTCAGAGCCGTTACGAACTTTTTTGTAACATCAAAAAAATTACTGCCGGTCAACCTTGGCCTGGTCAAAATCAGTCAATACGACCAATTTTGACCTGGTCAAAATTAACTGGCAGTTCATTTTCAACTGGAAATACGCCAGAATTCTAATAGCCTGCCTACCCTTTTTCATTCCATCACATTCATTCAATTCATATAACTTTTCAATCAAATAAGGACATTCAATTCATGTAACTTTCAATCAAAGAAGGACATTCAATTCTTATAAGTACCAAAATTCTTGTAAGTATCAAATTCTAAGTTAAAAAACTTGTTGAGTTCATAGAAGCTTCCTACATTGTAACTTACAAAACTTACAATATTGAAAAGCAACAATCAGATGCCAATCAGTTCATAAGCCAAGGTTATCCCACCAAACCTGCAATCAAGATATGTGAATTAGATGAGGCAAAGCAAAGGCTATCGGTACTTACCAAGAACCACATAACCTCAATGTAAAGTAAACATGTCAGTGGTGTCAATCCACGCCCACAAGAGTATATAGTAAAGTACGATGTGTAATCATAAAGGACTTACGAGCAGGATGCACAAACTGCAGAACAGAAAAAGAAAAACGATATGTATCTCTAAGATAGAGGTGAGTTTTTCTCCGAAGCTTGACACAACCAGCTTCATCCAGTTCCAACCAACCCTAGTCACATCAATAAAATTGGATCGTGTACAAAACAATCATTTGAAGTAACTCTATAAGACTATGGATTTGAGAATGAAGCTACATATATACCTCATATGATTGATTTGAAAATGAAGCTACATAGATACCTCATATGATTGATTTGAAAATGAAGCTACATAGATACCTCATATGATTGATTTGCCAATGAAGCTACATAGATACCTCATCTGAGGTTAAGTGACTGAGCTTTTCATTGGCAATCTCTTCCCATCGAACAGTTGCAACCATTACCTGAACAGCAAAAATAAAAATATGTTGAAGAAACTGAAATCAAAAATAAAACAAAAACTTGATTCCCTACAGAACAATTTATAGACCTTATGAGCAGGAAGGTTAAGGTGTTGTCTATGATAACTTTAACATATTTCTTTGTGCACTAAAACCTGAAGCAGGGACTACACACCGTCTATCACCGGCAAGCCCTCCTGGAGCAATAGAGTGGATAAACCTCTTTCTTAACTGATCAACCTTTATGAGCAAAGAAGATGACTTAAAACACTTGGGTGATGCATATGGTAAAAAGATGGAGCAACTATAGGACTACATTCCTGAAATGCACATGAAATTATGTGACCTGCAACTGACATGTTTATCAGTACAAAGTCTGAAATCGCCAAAGCAAAAGGAGCACCTTGCTTCTCAAATGTTGTATCATCATGAGTTTAACAAGCAAGATGCAATCAGCAACAATACTTGTATGCAATGATCATAAATACTTAAAGAATTGAAACACAAATGTGATAAATCACCTACCCTCTTTATCTTCCATCAATGCCCTCCAAATCCATGGCAATCGTGCCAGGCTCAATACCTACACACTTCGCGACCGAAGCACAGTTCCAATTCCTCATCAAAGGCTGCCTTCTCTCCCTATACATTTGAGTTTTGAAAATGATTAAGAATCAACCTCAAAACCAGATATAACAACCAACAGAAAACAAAAAGAAACAGTAAAAATTCATACCTCTAAATTAGTACCTTTACATTCAAAGAAAAACAATGTAAAGCATCAAACCGTAATTAAAACAAATACGTACCTGCCACACCTCAATGCCCACATATTTCAACTTGGGGTAGACATAGATTTCAGGGTCATCCTTGAAATCTGTATAGAAACTTAATAAATAAATACAGTATTTTGCAAGCAAAAGTTAGATAATGACATAAGAGGATTACCCGTTTAAGATCCAAAGGAGTTTTAAGAGAAAACTGGAATTGGGCTGGGGTAACATACAAGAGTATTTCTTTAGTTCAACAAATTTACAGCCTGCAACAATATTAATGGAATTTTGGCTCAATGGAAATGTATGCACATCATAAATCCTACAGGTAAGAACTATGTGATCTTGCTGTTGGTTTGTAAGTACATAATAGTCTTAATTTGAAAATAAAATTGGACACTGACCAAAAAAAAAAAGACTTAAGCCCCAAGAGCATCACTGTGGTGGCTGCCATCCCAACTAGGTTGACACCAAAACCACCACCAATCATTTGCAAAGGCAAAAGTATTCAAGACAAACTCCAGAAAATTTTACAAAAGCTAGTTTTAGTCTCTCAGATGTCATTCACAAAAGGAACGATGAGACAAAATTGATGTGCTTAGCTCCAACCAAATAGTAACTTCCATATAAGGGCGTGGATCGCCATAGACTCATCATCACCAACAATTGACGGGTCTGCACAAACAAGATCTGATGTAAATAAGAAAAACACAGAATTTGATAGTAAGCACTACCAAAAATTGAAGGCCAGGACTTGATTAAACATATTAACTTGACGTTTGTTTAAACTAGTTACCTCCCAATAGTAGCCCTTGAGCATTGCCATTGATTCATAATTATGAAAGTTACAAGTAGTCCCTACACTATCAGCTTGGACCAAAAAAAAAATATAGTACACAAGAATTAGATCAACTAGTAATCTAAAAGACAAGTGCATGAATTATATCAATGAAAAGTTATAGAGGATCCAATGACAATGTGCAACTGTGTATACCGTTTCTTCTGCATCTCCTGGTGTACCAACAAATGACTTGTGTTCCTGAAAATTTCATTCAATATTCCTCGCAAATTCTACAATTACATAGTTACATTTGAAGATAAGTTCCCAAGCATATGATGACCTCGAGTTGATATGCCATTGAATTAACAGAAAAAAATCAATAGGAAATCCAACTCCGTTGTAAGAATACTAAAACAATTTTTACTTTCTGATAAATATGAATTTTTTTTTTTTTTAATATCAATAGAGGAACACACAGAGAGATAGAACGGACCTGTTGGTAGTAAATGGAATTAGATGGAGTTGGAAGCGACGAATTGCAGCAAACATATTTACTTATCTGATTACCATTGAATCTGACTTCAACCCTTTTTTCCAATTCTTCCTTCCTGCACTTTTCTTAAACACTCATCTAGTCATTCATCTTCAACAGCAACCTTCAACCTGTTCAACCCATTTTAATCTTCTAATTTCTCTCCATTTTTCACACCAGCAGCACCATGAGAACCCTAATTTCAGATCCTCAACTTCATTTCACAATCCACAAAACAAAAAACCTCATCTGAATCAAACCCATCTTCAATTTCAGATCCATTCAAACCTCATCCGAATCTTCTCGTTCTTCGACTGAAACACTAGATTTATTCTTAATTGATATGAAAAATTTCTCATTCTGAGAAGAATAAAAACAAAGAACAGAAGAAGAATAAGGAAAAAGAAAAAGAAGAATAAGAATAAGGAAAATGAGAATCCCTTCGATATTGTTTTTTTTTTAGGATATTGAGAATCTGTATCTTCTCACTATGTAGAGAGATCGAGAGAGAGGAAGAGGGACGAAGAGGAGGAGATAACAGATACAGAAAGAAAGAGATGAAAAAATATGGTGTAGGGATAAAATCTAGGGTTTTATTATTGAGATGCATCTCGAGACTAGAATGAACGGTAGAGATATTACCTTAGGCATATACGGTGTAAGATGAAATATAATACCACGCATGTGCATGGCACACGCACATTCTAAAGGTGTTACCACCCAAGTGTGACCAAGCGTGTAACTCGCACGCTTATAAAAAATTTCGTAACGGCTCATCCTTGTTACAAAATTCTCAAAAATTAGTGTGGCTTTTGCACATTACAAAATTTTCGTAACGGTCATTTGTAACGGGAATTTCGTAACGGCCACAAAGCCGTTACGAATTGCTGTTACGAATCCGGGAATTTGGTGTAGTGATTGGAGTAGTAATTCATTGAATCTCTCCAAGTACTTTGCTAGAGTTTCGTCTTCTAATTGCACAAAACCATTTAGACTTTGGCGAATTGTCGCCGACTTATGGTTTGGGAATTTTTTTTTGAAAAACTCTTTTGTGAGGTCATCCCAGGTTCTAATGGACTGTGGTTGTAGGGCATGTAGCCAAGACTTGGCTTTGTCTTTCAGAGAAAAAAGAAACAATCTCAATTTGAGGGACTCCTCTGGCATTTGGTTAAAACGCAGAGTCCCAAAAATATCCTCAAAGTCTCTCACATGATGGTAGGGGTTCTCAGCATCGACCCCTCTAAACACGGGTAGCATGTGAATGGTGCTTGCTTTCAGTTCAAACTGACCAGCATCGGCTGGCAGAATGATGCAAGAGGGCTGGCTTGCCCTAGTGGGGTACATGTAGTCCTTGAGACTACAGGGTTGGTTAAGTTCCTCACCCATAGTTTCGGTTTCAGATAGATCTGGGCTTGGGTTTTCGTTTGAAGAACTGGGTATGCTTACTATTTCGTCCGGGCGGATTCTAACTAGTCGATTTGTTTGGTCTCTAAAAGACACAATCATAGCCTAGCTAGCGCATCTAGCATGTTAACATACAATAAACTTCAACACGGAAAAACAAAAACTCAAAAATGACCCACCAATACAAGACTCAAGCCCAAGAGATTGGTTATTGATGTTGTAAGGCCCAGCTGAATAGGTTGATTCTGGCCCAAAAGATGTGATATGGGCTCAGTTTTGTTTAAGACCAGCAGCTGAACTTATGTGGGCTGAAGGTTGGCAAATTAGCAGCCCAGGTTGGGTGACAGTGCACATCCCAGCAGCTTGCAAAGCCAAGTGGGTGTGGGTTCCGGTCTAGTTTGGCAGATTCTGACCGGGTATATGGGTTTCGATCTGTTAAGATTTTTGCGACATGAGATTTGAGTGCGGCTCAAACTTATGCACTGGTTTGAGTGCACAGAGCAACACAAAACACAGATTCACATAAAATGCACAGCACAGAGCAATCACAACTGTTGATGGTGGTTTTTAAACAAGGGGTAAAATCGTAAAACCCCATGACCTAGTGTTACCCGCAACACATTAACTAAGAGCATTTAACTCAGTGTAAATAATTAATAGGGGTATTTTTTTCAAAATACCAGATTAGGTTTTCGACACAGTAACCCTAATTCCAAAACCAAGCCGCATCTCGCGCATCATGGCAAGCAATGCCAAACCAAGCCGCACCCCGCGCATCATGGCAAGCAATGCCAAACCAAGCCGCATCTTTGCGCACCATGGCAACAATTCCAAACCAAGCCGCATCTGCGCATCATGGCGCAATGCCAAACCAAGCGCATCTTTCACGTGCAAAGCATGGTAGCAATGGCAAACCAAGCCGCATCTCGCGCACCATGGCAACAATGCCAAACCAAGCCGCATCTTTGCGCACCATGGCAACAATGCCAAACCAAGCCGCACCCGCGCACCACGGCAACAATGCCAAACCAAGCCACATACTACGCGCCATGGCAACAATGCCAAACCAAGCCGCACCCTGCGCACCATGGCAGCAATGCCAAGCCGCTATGCCTTTGGCCCACGCCAAATATAGCGCCCTAGGCTTGCAAGACTTGCAACTAGGTCAACATGGCCGCACGTGCCATTGGCACATGCCAACACGTGTCGCAAGCCATATTTCCAAGCCGCTTTGCCTTTGGCCCACGCCAAATATAGCGCCCTAGGCTTGCAAGACTTGCAACTAGGTCAACATGGCCGCGCGTGCCATTGGCACATGCCAACACGTGTCGCAAGCAATATTTCCAAGCCTCTATGCCTTTGGCCCACGCCAAATATAGCGCCCTAGGCTTGCAAGACTTGCAACTAGGTCAACATGGCTACACGTGCCATTGGCACATGCCAACACGTGTCGCAAGCCATATTTCCAAGCCGCTATGCCTTTGGCCCACGCCAAATATAGCGCCCTAGGCTTGCAAGACTTGCAACTAGGTCAACATGGCCGCGCGTTCCATTGGCACATGCCAACACGTGTCGCAAGACATATTTCCAAGCCGCTATGCCTTTAGCCCACACCAAATATAGCGCCCTAGGCTTGCAAGACTTGCAACTAGGTCAACATGGCCGCACATGCCATTGGCACATGCCAACACGTGTCGCAAGCCATATTTCCAAGCCGCTATGCCTTTGGCCCACGCCAAATATAGCGCCCTAGGCTTGCAAGACTTGCAACTAGGTCAACATGGCCGCACGTGCCATTGGCACATGCCAACACGTGTCGCAAGCCATATTTCCAAGCCGCTATGCCTTTGGCCCACGCCAAATATAGCGCCCTTGGCTTGCAAGACTTGCAACTAGGTCAACATGGCCGCACGTGCCATTGGCACATGCCAACACGTGTCGCAAGCCATATTTCCAAGCCGCTATGCCTTTGGCCCACGCCAAATATAGCGCCTTAGGCTTGCAAGACTTGCAACTAGGTCAACATGGCCGCGCGTTCCATTGGCACATGCCAACACGTGTCGCAAGACATATTTCCAAGCCGCTATGCCTTTAGCCCACACCAAATATAGCGCCCTAGGCTTGCAAGACTTGCAACTAGGTCAACATGGCCGCACATGCCATTGGCACATGCCAACACGTGTCGCAAGCCATATTTCCAAGCCGCTATGCCTTTGGCCCACGCCAAATATAGCGCCCTAGGCTTGCAAGACTTGCAACTAGGTCAACATGGCCGCACGTGCCATTGGCACATGCCAAAACGTGTCGCAAGCCATATTTCCAAGCCGCTATGCCTTTGGCCCACGCCAAATATAGCGCCCTAGGCTTGCAAGACTTGCAACTAGGTCAACATGGCCGCACGTGCCATTGGCACATGCCAACACGTGTCGCAAGCCATATTTCCAAGCCGCTATGCCTTTGGCCCACGCCAAATATAGCGCCCTAGGTTTGCAAGACTTGCAACTAGGTCAACATGGCCGCACGTGCCATTGGCACATGCCAACACGTGTCGCAAGCCATATTTCCAAGCCGCTATGCCTTTGGCCCACGCCAAATATAGCGCCCTAAGCTTGCAAGACTTGCAACTAGGTCAACATGGCCGTACGTGCCATTGGCACGTGCCAACACGTGTCGCAAGCCATATTTCCAAGCCGCTATGCCTTTGGCCCACGCCAAATATAGCGCCCTAGGCTTGCAAGACTTGCAACTAGGTCAACATGGCCGCACGTGCCATTGGCACATGCCAACACGTGTCGCAAGCCATATTTCCAAGCCGCTATGCCTTTGGCCCACGCCAAATATAGCACCCTAGGCTTGCAAGACTTGCAACTAGGTCAACATGGCCGCACGTGCCATTGGCACATGCCAACACGTGTCGCAAGCCATATTTCCAAGCCGCTATGCCTTTGGCCTACGTCAAATATAGCGCCCTAGGCTTGCAAGACTTGCAACTAGGTCAACACGGCCGTACGTGCCATTGGCACATGCCAAAACATATCGCAAGCCCTATTTCCAAGCCGTTATGCCATTGGCCCACGCCAAATATAGCGCCCTAGGCTCGCAAGACTTGCAACTAGGTCAACATGGCCGTACGTGCCATTGGCACATGCCAAACACAAACGCTGGTAACCTAACTTGCAAACCGTGCAACCTACCACCAAGGCATTCCGCACATGCCATTGGCACATACCAAACACACACGCTGGTAACCTAACTTGCAAACCGTGCAACCTACCACCAAGGCATTCCGCACATGCCATTGGCACATGCCAAACACACACGCTGGTAGCTTAACTTGCAAACCGTGCAACCTACCACCAAGGCATTCCGCACATGCCATTGGCACAATTTGGAGGCATTTAGTAGACAGAAAACTATAGTAGTACTGTTTATAAGGGTCAGAAGATTTAGGTTTAAGGGGTATCACCGTTCATTTCAATTTTATTATTTCATCCAACGACTGTGACGTATTCACTGAATGATGTGCAATATAAGATTTTGAAGGTGTCATATATAGTATTGACGAACTATGTATCCAATAGTCTCGCTCCTGCACTCATCAACTCATGAAACTGTATGAAAAACAACAGAAAGGGTGCATGAAACTTTATGAAAAACAAAACATCAATCAATTCCCCACTTAAAAGGCTTCACTAGGGCAACTACATTCACGAGATAGTCGATGTGTGTGTTGCAATAGCTATACGGAAGGCCAACAAGCATCGGGGTTAGAGGCCGTAAAGGAAATGATCTAGACAAGTGTGTTATATAAGTCTCGTATACAAAGAATCCCTCTGAAAGACATTTTGGCTAACAAATCTACAAAATACAAACTCGTTCCACCATCAAAACACCCAAGCATCATACAATGATTCGAAAAGGAGCTACAAAAACTTGAGCCGTTTGATAGATATTACCTATACACAATTTCGCACATAAGAAATTCATTGAACCTGTCGGCATATTGCATACTATATATTTAGCTCCTCAAGCACATACTCTCTTAGCTTTCTAGAAATATCTTCAAGAAAGTTTTGATCAGGATGAACAACCACCATCTGTCTAAGAGGTTCTTTCGATAGTTTGTTGTGGCGCTCTCGTACGTTAGATATTCGTACGATTGTTGATGAACTTCAAGATATAAGGTACCACCGTGTATAACCTATATGCCTCCATTTCTTGCCGATGCCTCCATTTCTTGCAAAAATGAACTAAATTTCCAATTGAATTAGTTAATCTACTGATCCAAAACATTTGATGACTTCTTGAATGTGAGTTGATAAATAGGAACTAATAAAGCAAGGCCATCAAGCTCAATTCTTTTGTAAATCTGAACATGGAGGCTATATGCGTTATACCAAGCAAGAAATAAATCTTTACAACTCTGTAAACCTCTTCCTCTTTGGACCGTAAGGGTTTAGCACATACAACTGGAGAATTAATCAAGCACAACTTCAGTGCATCTGCTCAGTCTCCAACAACTCATATGGACCGTCCAGAATCAGCTTCCTTCTCATATTTCCCCATAGGATGAGCTCTTGTTCTTAGACTTGGCAACATACTTTGAATCTTGACTAGGTGCATTAGGCCTTTTTGCTCTAGACTCCTTCATGTCGACTCCAAAACCCATACATGCATCTTTCCAGTAAGTCATTTACAATTTCATCTATCCACACATGTATCTTTTAACACTTTGATTAAATTTCTCAAAAAAAAAAAAAAAAAAAGAAAATTCATCAGAATAACAAGATTACAGATTTCTCACCTAGATATAAAAAAAAAAAAAAAAAAACAACTACAATACCCGACATATTGGAAGTGGCTAATAAAGAAGAAAATGGTGATATATAGAAGAAGAACAAGTGAATGAATTTATGATTCTTTCAAACTTCCACACAAGCCCGATTCTCCGATCAATTTTACAACTATGAGAGGAGATACCAATTTTATAATACATTTTGTTGTCGATGAAACTATTGAATCGCAGTCTGCTGCCATGATTTTGTTGGATCTGCATCATCATCACCACCACATCTTTTGTTTTCAAAATTTAAGGTTTGGCTTTTCCTTTCATTCCTTCTACAAAGGAGATGGAGGCGGAAATGGTAACGCAGTAGCAAACTATTCTATTTATATGGGTTATATCTGCCCGGTTTGAACTAGGGTTTATTTTTCATCGTTGATTTATTGATCCAACGGGTGGTTTATGAGCTTTGTCTGACCGTACTTGTGAACGGGCAGACCTAATGTAGACGGTTGTGATCGAGTGTTCAAGACAAGCGGAGAGTTTTTAGGTTTCAAGAGCTTGTGGACCTAATGCTACAGATTTTGCTACCTAGTGAGCCTAGTGAGACTATTTTATCATTACCTTCCAGCATACTGCATACTCATGCAAGAGCATGGAATAGCAAAGGCATCTGATATGAACATCAGGGTTTGCCTGGCCAATCGAATAGCAAATGCCAACTCGTAAATATCATGAAAACTTTCTTCACAAAGTATGACAGTATGTGGCAGGGTAGTATCTCAAAGATGCAAAGGAGAACCTAGTGCACCCCTGATATAGAACTCACGAATGACAATAAAATGCAGAATGACAATAAAATGCAGAATGACTGAATCTTTTTATGAGCCAATTTGATACCCACATTCTAACGGCTGATAACATGCAGAACGAAATGCACAGTGACTGAATCTTTTATGAGCGGAGTTTGATACCCACGTTTACATGGGGGATTCAAAGGGGACATTTGTGTTTTTTCCCTTTTGGATGATCCGATTTACAATACAGAAAAGATAATCCTCTTCTTCAGTAGCAGTTAATTACTCTATTAAGCAAAATGAATACATAATATTGTTAAAGAAAAATCTTTCATAATTTATTTTCCAATCAGAAAATTGCTACTCTCCTTAAACAAAAAAAAATATATATTCAGAAAGCTCTCTTGCAAATTTCCATATCTGATTTTGTATCTGGATAAGACGTCATTGCTTTTATGATCTGTTCCTATAAATACTAACTCCTCACATTTCATCTCTCTTTCGCATTAGACCAACAGAAATGAAAAAAAGGATGAGGGATGGAAGATCTAAATTCCAGAGCCAATAAAAAACAAGAAATTGAGATTTTGAGAGGAGAAATCATAGTGCAAATAGTTGCTTCTTATTGTTGTTGATGCCATTTCTTATGCCACGATTTTGACGTTGTTGACGCTTATCACTTGATGATAATCAGATATAGATAGATGAGGGAACTGTTATGCTGATTAAGGATTAGGGTTTGGTTTCTCTCTTCTTCTTTACACAGATGGAGGCGGCACAGTTAGGGTTCATTCTCTAATAGAAAACTTCACTATTTATAAGGGTTGCACACTCGATTAATTTATGGTTTAATTGATACCGTTGATTTCAGTATTTTTATTTTGATCTAACGACTGTGGCGTATTTATTTCTTGGTCGATGAACGCTGCCTTAGGACTCTATACTGGAGGTGGCCATGCATTGATGATCACAAGGAGATCATTTTATTTTCTGCATAAGATAAACTCCACTCCATCATGGATTACTTCTTAATCAAATTTGGGAGACGGGAACATATATGTTAACTTTAACGTATATTCGGTTTATTAGGCCGACCGAGCGAAGCGAGGGAGGACTCTATATATGGTGACTTTGTGTCAATGTGAAGCGTGACATTTTTTTCAATTACACAAAAAAGATTGAATTTTGGTCCGGACACGTGGAAAAGACTAAGATATCCCTCTAAATCAAATTTTACCTTTTTTTCCTTTAGACATTTTCGTAAATAAACCAAAGAGGAGGGGAAATAAGGTATTAGATATTTTCGTAAATAAACCAAAAAGAAAGGGCACAACAGTAAATGCATTTTTTATATATTTAAAAACCTCGTATATTTCAAACTACAAGTCGTATTTTTATAAATTTTATATATTTGGAAAGCCCTTTAAATTAGCTACGCAATGAGCACAAACAATGATATCAAATTTTTGTTTTTCAATTTTTTTTTATTATTCTCCAAATTTTGTATCTTTTCTCCTTAAAAATTAGGCATAGCTTAAAATTAGACATATCTTAAAAAAAATTGAAAAAAACTACAAGAAAAATAAAATGATTGACTAAGTATAAAAAAACAACTAATTTTAAAATGAAAAGCACAACATATGGTGTTGAATCACCACCAAATTATTTGCAAAGTAAAAATATACCATGGCCTACCTGTCTGGAAAAATAATACTTTTGCGTCGTGTTTGGAAAAATTATACCTTCGTGCCGTCTCAGGAAAAATAATATTTTCACCCTATGACGGAACTAAATTGTGAACACAAAATTTAGTTTTACGTCAATTTTTTCGGTCGGCCATCCCACCGTGGTAGCGGTCATCTAGTTTAACTTCTTAGCTGATGAAGTATACATTTTTTTTAATTTTTAATTTTTTTTTTTTGCGTCTCCCTCGGATCAAAGTTCTATGGGAAAAGGTTTTTTTCATAAAGTTTCTTCCATGCAATAACCATCATTTCAGTTTGACAAGCCTTACGGAAGAAGCACAAAATTAGAATTTCATATATAAAGGAATGCATAGCGCACACTTTGCTCATACCCGGTGTCACTACTATGTGTGAGCTTGCCCGTGATATTTTTCCTTTGGATAGCTAGAAATAGTAGTCTCGATACTAGTATCATGAAATTTGGTTTGCTATGATGGAGCACATTATATTAGGAGTATCCAGAATATAACAACCATAGACTAATCTCACATCGATGACATAGATTATGGGTTTGTTATGAGAAATATGTCAAAAATATGTTCCAAATTGAGGAGCCAAATCAATCCGGACTCCGATCAGAAAAAGAGGGGATTCTAGTGCAACGCATCAAGCACATAAGAAGGAAAACTGTTAGGAGATGTTGCGGCAGTACTATGGGCTGCAAAATTAAAGACATGAAAAATGTAATTGGAGCAAGAAGATCCGAAGCTAATGAGACTGCTTATATAGAAATGAAGAGAAGGCTCCGTGGAGAATGGTTGTTAATCATAAATTTGGTTTCCACCCTAAAGTTTCTTCCCTCAAGATAATACCTAACAATCGTTCTAAACGTACCATCCCAATGGACAAAATTAAAACCGCTCCCTCACACCATATGGGACCCGCTTCATAGGATTTATAGGGGCAGCTTTTTGGGCCCACTCTTTGTGAGTGAGTTGTTTTAGTATGGGCTTATGTAGATGTAAACAACTCAAATATACAAAGACTTCCCTAGTTATATGGGAAAAGGTTTTTCTCTTTAAGTAATTCCTCCATGCAATAATCATCATTTTGGTTTCACAACCCTAAAGTTTTCTTCCCTCAAGATGATACCAAATCAGTGGCTAAGATCTTATGGGCAGATATATTAAAAACTAATGCTACTGTGGAGCAGAATTCAATATTGCAGGTGAATAGTGGGAACAGAGTTTTATTTTGGAAAGATAGGTGGTTAAATGGACAGTCCCCAAAGTCAATGTTTCCAGATCAGTAGGAAAAAAGATGCAATTATTGATGAAATGTTAGAGTTGAATGATGGTAATAGTTGGAATTTCGCTTTCAGTAGATTACTGAAAGATGAAGAAGTTGGGGATGTTGCTCATCTTTTGAACTTTGTTAGGCGATTGTGGGGAATGGTGCATCTGATTTAAGAGTTTGGCAAGGCGGGAATAAAGGCTTCTCAGTAGCTGAATGTTACAAGAGTTTATAGGATGATGGTTTACTTATGTTCCCATACAATTGTGTTTGGAATCCAAGAATTCATGCAGAAGGTCATCTTTTTGTACGGACTCTTTGTTATGATGCCACACCTACATTGGACTCTTACGGGAATACAATAATGGTGAATGGATGTTTATTGTGTAAAAAAGCAACGGAGACAAACCAACACATCTCCCTGCATTGCGATACTTTTTGAACTTCTATAATTTATAATGGGTCTTTCATAATTCTGTAAGAAGTACTATATGGGAATGCAGAAAGAAGAAGAGCTCGACTGAAAATTCCATTAGGAAACGGATTTGGGACATTTATCCTTTTGCTATTTGGTTGAGTGTTTGGATTGAACGAAATGCGAGACTTTTTAATGGAAAGTACAAGTCTTTGGATTCACTCATTGATAGCGTAAAGATTAGTGTATAACTGGTGTTGAAACTGTTGCGGGACATTATTTGGATATAATTTTAAACAAATGGCAGGCAGTCATGAGATGATGCAAAAATTGTAATTTTGTTTTTGTTCTGTAGCTCTACTATAATTGAGCTAGGTGTATTTTTTCTCTTTCAGTTGAACTTATCACTGTCTTGGTGGTAAATTGATCTTTTATCAATATATCACCCTTTTTGAGTCAAGAAAAACTATAGAATAAGAATAACAAATAATAATAGTGCTTAAATTTTTTATTTATATTTTCATTCAATCACAATAGCATCAAAAAAATACTTTTACAGTAAGCTGGCACTTGCGCCCTATAATTAGCTTCTTCTCATTCTTTCTGTTTTACGAAAAAGAGGCAAGCCTCGGAATATAATACTATTGATAACACCAATTTGAAAAGCATGAGGAAAATATTTCAAGATCATCCGAAAGACATTCAAGTTGTAATATATGCACCGATTCTTGCCTATGCAGCTGATAAATAACATCCTTTATTGATCGTCTGAGGCCCATTTGTGCCCATCTTTATGCTGGGCCTGGCTTAGTTGAATTGCTAGTCCAAACACTAGTGCCAATTAGATTTATGTTCTTTTATAAGAAGTGAATAAGAGGGTGTTTGTTTATTTTCTAACTCAACTCAGATACTAGAAAAAATGAGAAATCTGATATCTAATTCAAGCTGTATAGGATTTAGTCAGATTTTATATTAAATACCTGAAAAATGAGAAAAAAAATGATCAAGTCAAACACAACGAAATTGATGAAGCCCATAGACTCTGGTTCCAAAGTAGAACATCTGACCTTATGTATATTCAAGGCCCTGACCAATTCATTTGGGCAATCACCCGGGCTATGACCTTGACTATCTTTGACTCTGACCCCGAAAATCCTATTTAAGTCCGAACGAAAACCCTAAATTATATTCCTTTTCTCCATCTCCTACTCTGTGAAGAACACCGCCGCATATATCATTTGCAGATCCATATTTTTCGATATAAAAATGGCATAATAGGTGGTGTTTTCACTTAATATATATACCTACGGGTACATATTCTGCACTCTCTTCATTGATCGAGTTCCTGCCTGGAGTTGGAACTCATCCGGAAAGTGAAAAAAATTGGCTACAGATTTAAGGTAATTCAAATGTATCCTTGTTTTCATACTTAAAATGTCTGTTCCTATTGGGTTCCACCTAGTTTTTAGAACCAAATGAGCAAAACACAAATAAGGTTGTGTTCCATCGTGGCACATTTGTTTTTTCAAAAGTCTGTGAGATTCTTAAGACACTAATGTACCCTCTGGTTCTAAGACCTCAAATATGGGATTCAAGCCTTACAAATGACCTTGACTTTGTTTGACCGAGCTTCGGCAATAACACCAAAGGAAAGCCCTAAAACCTATTTCTCTTTTTTTCCAACCCATCTGATTCGATAGGTGGTGGTTTCGTATTGGAATGTAGTGGAAGAACCCCTTTGACTCGCCAGCATGATGATATTTCCTCTCAATTAAATTCCATTTTAGATTTCATCCTTGTTCAAGCAATAGTATGGCTCAAGATCCTTTTTTTTTTTCGATAAACAATATCATACGTTTTACAAATATGATTATGCTTCTTTTTTCGGTCGAATATATGATTATGCTTCTGATGCTACCAGTGGGTCCGGGGATCTTGTGTTTGGTGAACGATATTGTAAAAACTTTCGAGAACCCTTTTGAGTTCATATGCTTCGTTCATTGGTACTTAGCTAGAAAATGGCTCACTCCATTCAGTATATTTCAGGTAACAACTTGAAGTATGGTATCAGTCCTGACCTTTGATTTGTTGGTTCTGCTGTAGGTGAATCGCAATTCTCAACTGCCAATCAAGCACCCGGTTTTCATCATTTTGTGGCTCTTGGACGACTGTATAACTCTAATTCAGGATATAAGATCGCTTCAGGTGCTGACTGACAAGCCTGTTAAAGAAGAACGGCATTCCTTCGTACGATCGCCATGACATCATCCAGTTCACGTGAATTGGACTTGGAATACCACCCTCTCAGTTAGCCCAAAAGTTCACATGAAGCATTAATCAAACTCTTAAACAAGTGGCACTAACCATAGATTCCCCCATACGAATTATACTAACTTTTCAGTAACAAGAGTCTAAAGTAGCTGCAGATTGTCTTTCCTATCTACTATAGCCTGTTCCAAAGTAGACGAAAACAATGTAAACCATTATAAGTATTTATCCGTGTCAACGAATCTGAAGTTAACATTGTGCTGACTAACCAAGTTGTTCTAAATTCAGCAACAACACATTCAAAGACTAAAATACTAACACAATATGACAAAAAACTATAGTGTGCCTCCAAAGTGAAGCTCAGTTCAATTGTGAGTCAATGGGAGGCACTAGGTACCAAAAATTGAATTCAATATTGATACAAGTTGAAGAAAATTTATATGTCAATCACATAAGCTATTAAACAAACCATATATAGCTAATTTGGTTCTAGTTAGTCATGAAAAAAGTTCATCAGTCAATCACTAGTAGCCTCTCATTGCTCTTTTAAGCTTTAAATCACTACTTGAAGACCCTGCGAATCACCAGTCTCCATGGCAAGATGGCAGACATCATTGGATCTGATGTAATTGGCATGGAATCAGATGTTTCAACGATTCCTTTCATGTTTTCTCAATAGACCTTGGAAACACGATTACAATAGACAACAACCATGAAACCGGCCGGGTCATCAGAAATCCCACTCTGGCTGCAAAAGGAATATTTTCTACATCTACCTTGGCCCTTGTATCATAATCTACAAAGTGGGTAGTGAAACTAAGTGTACTAAAGTTGAGTGGTGTCAATCTACATGACTACATGAGGCTGATGCAGCATGTTCACAATAGAACTTTGCTGAACCAATCTCTTCTCCAGTTTTCCTTGAATTACATGCTCTGTAGACCTATCTTATAACAGTATATTTTTGGTGAAAACAAACCTGGCGAGATTGGGGTATACCCGGATTAATTGGGGGTATACCCAATTTTAAGTGGACTCTTTTTTAAGGGCAAAGGGGAGGCCTAGGGGTAAAGTAACAAAACTACCCTTTCCCATTATAACTCTAATTACTACCCTAAATCAGTTTTCATTCTCTTCATTTCATCTTCTTCTCTTCTTCTTCTCCTCCTCAAACACATTACCGGCTCCTCCATCCCCACCACCGAAACTCGTCGATTATATCATCGTAATCGTCGATTCTAAAGTTCCGATTAATCTTCAAAAATGGATCTGCCACGACCTAGAGCAAGTCGTATGGAAGACGCTAATCGAAAACCCAATGAGTATAACCCTGGAATTGCAAGTTTGGTTCAAAAGAAAGTGAAGAAAAAAACGGTTGAAGAAGGAGAATTTGCAGTCGTTGAAACACGAGAAATGGTGCGATTAAGAAAGTAAGGGCCTACTTAAACTCACTCCAGTACTTCAATTTCATGTTTGCATGTCAAATTAGGTTAGAAAAATCGAATGTTTGAATTTGCAGTTATTTGGCTGGCATGGTATAATGCTATCGATCCTGCCGACATTTCATATTTAAAGTTGGCCGACAAGCTATTAGGTTGAAGAACTTTTACTGCTTAGTATCTCAGAATCGCTACTTGGAGAAGAAAATAAAATGAAAAGATTAAAACTGATTTAGGGTAATAGGTTTTTAAAGGCTGAGGGTAGTTTTATAACTTACCCGTTAGGACTCCCCCTAAAATCCATAAAAAGAGTCCCTTTAAAATTGGGTATACCCCAATTAGTTTGGGTATACCCAATCTCGCCAGGATTTCAAAGGAGTGCGAGCTGTTTTCCAAGCAATTGAATTAATGATGACTCTTTTTGACATCACTATCATCCTAGAGAAAATCTCTAATAATTTTCTCAATTATGTTTATCACCTTTATAGAGGCATTAAACAATGAAAACATTAAAATGGGAATGCAAGTACACTTTTAATTATAGTGAGTCTTTTGGCTTTATTCATAGGCTATCTTATCCAAGAGGGAAGTCTGCCTTGGCACTCTTCAATTAGGTCGGTTCCCATGGTCATGGCAAAGCCATGAGTTCCCCAATTTCGCACCCATTATGGGCATGGCATAGTGGCAAACAGACCTTGCCACTTTACTCGACTGTTCGGTATAAATCACTTGATCAATTTTGAAAAGCTAGATATTCCATATTTCTCAAGTTTCAAGGTTGAGCCTCTTTTTATGAGGAGACTGTAATTTAGTTTTCCCAATCTTCATTTTATCGATCCAGTGGGTATTGCTGGTACTACAGGGGTCTTGTTATTGCCTGGGTCGATGGATTTCATTTTGAATAGATGAGTTTCTTGAGATAAGTTTTGAAGAAAAAATCTGTTGTAATAATTCTATATGTTGATTATATTACCAAATCCCATTAAAAAGATCTAGGGCTTATGATAAACCTCCGTATAAGTGTAATAGAAGAACATAAGGCATATAATGGCCATTGATATCAAACAAAATCAAGGACATAAACCAAATATAGCTTAGATGCAATATTTTTTTTAAAAAGAAAATCAATCTAATTGTTATTTCCTAGATTTCCTCAGTAGATCTGAAATCTCAGACAAAAACCAAGTAAAGGATTAAGGAGAAAGATAATAGAGGAAAACCAGGAGAGAAAAGTTTGGGATTTTTCTGGAAAAAACGTGAAGCGCGATGACAAGGCCCATACTTAGAATGAATACCACAAAGTGAAGCGCAGTAACAAGGCCCATATTTAGAATGAAAAGGGCAGCTTTGGTAATTTTCTTTCCACCTTAAAAACCTAAACTTATCCACAGATTCATTCAGTTCTCTCATTCACTACACAGACAGCGCCGTCTTCGTCTTCGTCTTCAAATCTATTGATAAATTCTGGGAAAAAATGATTTCGCAGATCAAGTTATGCATGAAATAATGGTTTTGTATGGAAAACCTCACACAACAATCATGGTTGTGATTCAGCATGATGATATCTCCTCTCAAAAGTATGTCTCATTTTCATCAATTTTGGTGCTCATGCTTGCGGAACTAACCGTCGATACTATAGATAACATTATTCAGGAAAACGGTATGCCTGATGGTGGACATTGGGTTCGCACTCTGATTTATTACAACGCCTTAAAGAACAAGGTGATTTACAAGTAAGTGGAATGAAGCAAGTTTTTGGTGAAGCAAAGGGTTTCAACTTCTTGTGTTTTTGTTAGCAATTGAAAGTGACAGGAATGATGGTAGAAAATTTTGTTTTCTGTACAAGAAAATACCATTTGTAGATCCAATGGGTTATTTTGTTGTTTAATCATGTTAATCCAAAAATAAAAATTCAAGAAAATTGGTAATTTTCGACAAGGTTGAAACCCTAGACTAGTATAGCTTGTTGTTTCATTCTTGAGGAGGTTAGTATTTGATTTAGTAGGAATTTTGATTTTACACGGTTTGTAAACTGGTTTCCCTTGACTTACACTATTAATTTTGTGTCATTCGTTGTGCATATTAGGTTAATTCGTCCCATCTGTCCGGAGCCTACTACTCTCAAAGGATTTGGTGCTCCATCTGACTCTTCTCCTTTTTGTTCAACTCCTCATATCTGTAACTTCAATTTTTTCTGAAATTTTTTTCATTGGAATTTTTTTCTGAATTATGGTTAATCATCTAGTATTCTGTTACCTGAAACATCTTAATCCACATTACCTGATAGCCGTCGAATGCTGTGCAGATGGACCATGAGGGGATGTGTGTTTTTTCGAACTGGTGAAAAGTGTACAAGGTTGCTCTAACCTCCAAACCACCTTAATTGCTGACATTTATAGTATTCTGGGTACTTCCGCGTTGAGACCCTCCAAACTAACCTAGCAGCCATAGGGTTGACGTAAAATATTACCTTGATTTTTATTTGTTATGACCTTTTGTTGCTGCTATTTTTGAATTTTTTTTCTAAGATGCTGCTATGGTGAGCTGGTGGTACTTATAGTGCCTAATATGTTTTTGTACTCATGTTCCCCGCAAATTGGCAGAATGTGTATGTGTCATTCGTAAATTTTACGGTAGAAAGACCTATTTGAAATGTTTTATGCAAAAAGTCTCTATTTCCTGCCATATGCCTTGAAGCCCCTGTATGAAGTATCCATTTATTAGAAAACTTTTCCTTCGAACAATCCTTATTTGAAGAATTAAAAATAATCACAATAGCTTCCCACTGTGCATCAGTGAGAGTATTAGTACTCGATCTTGGGATGAAAGATAGTTTCCAGTTGAACTCGCATCAATCTTCATAAGTGCGGTATTAACAACAATTTGTTCATCTTGTTCATAATTATCACCATTCAATTTTACCAGAGAAATCATCATACCCGTATAATCCTGAAGAATGTAAGTAATATAATAAAAATTGAATCATGTTATTTCAATTCTGGCTCAGATGCCACGAAACAACAAGGTTGAGAAAATCAATCGTGAATTAATAGATAGAGATCAAACAAATCTACACTTAATTAATGTATTTCGTAACTAATAAAATATCTAACCATATATACAAAAATATACAATAAATACATATCTCCTAATAATGTTTCTGCTGGTGTTCTTTAACATTCTAATAATGTTTAGCAAAGACCCAGAGGATCAGTTGCAGATGCACAAGTACCAGCACATTTAAAACAAATGATGTGGCCACATGATTTATCCCAATTACTGTGAAAACTGTTGCACATCTCTCTTGCCTATGCGATTGTTTTGTTTACGGAAAAGAAAAATAGTCTCGAGAGGATGCATTTACAGGTATGGTATGTATCTATGTTGACCTTCAGGTATGCTAAGAAAAAACAAATTTGGGCTTCTCAGCAAAACAATATCTCTGCTGTCCACATACTTAAAATTTAACATTTTAAGCGGCTCCCGGAATGTTGGCCGGAATTTTGGGTGGTTAAAGCGTGAAATGCAAAATAATCATGTGAAACAAAGTTAAAATTTGAACATTTGAACAATATGGAAGAGCATATGATTGACCATTTCCTGGCCAATTTCAATACCCTAATGTGGAAATCTTAAGCATTTCCAATCGTTGGATCCTTTGGTCTACACTTGCTCTTATATAAATGCCTAAAAATATAAAGTACCCTAAAATTCTCTTCCCGCAGCCGCCTCTAGAAAGTTTCTTTGGTTCGTTTGTCTTTCCGTGTTAGATCTGAAAATTTCTCTCAAACCCAAATTATTTGTTTCTCAGATAATGGATTCTTCTTCTTCTTCAAGAGTATGTTTATCCCTCACTGATCTTCTTATCACTACTACTCTCATGATTCCTATATATAAAACTTCCGAAGGAAAAAGAAGATCAAACCGTTGTCTTGTCGTTGATGATGATTTACTCACTCACACAATGATTTTTCCTCTCAGAAATTACATTTTTGGTGGCTACGATAAAGGTTCGGTTGTCTGATATACCCCTACCCTAATTTGGTTTGTGGGTGTGGAATCTATAAACATCTTCTTCCTTGTCAGCTGAACCATAAGACTTACTATACTCCTCCAATAATAGAAAAGAAATTTAGTCGGTAACATGGAAGTTTAAGAAAAGAAAGGGTGAAGGGAAGTATGAGATAATGTAGTTTTGATTTAAGTGAATTTGTATAATGGTCTACAACTAAAGAATTCCCAGTTTACTGCTCTCATTCTTTTTCTAAAATTAGATTTTCAAAGATAATATTTCAAGCACAATTACTGTTATTCATGTTTTGACTAGTTGAGCAATTTCAATGTCCTTTTTGTAGGAATCTGCTTCAAATTTAGAAATTTATCTAAGCTATCTTTTGTGAAGTTTATGTTTCCATTGATTTGAAATACTCTTATAATTGATTTGAAAAATTACCTCCGACTCATGCCAGCACTGGTTGTGTAGATCTGCCACTTGAATATACCTGTCAAGGTGTGCCTTACCACTGCGCGTTTGCCTTGAATATACCATATATGTAATATTTTCTTCTTGTTTATCTTTTATCTTTTTCTAATTTTATCACCAGATAATTATTGCTCATGAGATTAAGATGATGCTGTTATGGGATGAATATATATTGGTTTGGTTGTTGTTTGCTTTTGAGTTTGGTATTTCATCACACCAGCAAATTTGTATTTCATAATCCATAGAGATTCTAAATGGCAACGATGTGATTTTTCAGTAAGAGCTGCCGATAAAAGGTTGGATCAAGAACCAGGGTTATCATTAGGGAAGCTTGTTCTTAACTCTAATGCTAATGAAATACTTTACATTAGAGTTTTCCCTAAAAAAAATTTTTATTTTTTTTGCTCGATAAATAAAATTATATTAAGAAGGAAGGAAAACTACAAGTCTGCAACGCAGAGAGCCACCAAGCAGGAAAAAGAAACAAAAGAAAGAAAACTCAAAAAAAACACAAACCAGGAACTAAGGAGGTTCGAAGAAAAGAGATTTCCAGTGGATATTCAATCATGAATACGATACCTAACCATGGAAGCCACTACAACAAACAGACGTATTTGTAACATTATGTTTGCAACGTAATAGAAAACGTCATAAATATTAGTTATGCGTGACAGTTTTAGTGTCACAAAAATATTGTGTTAGCTAAATCCCCAGAAGTGTCGGGATAGGTTACTTTCTACACCTGCCATTCTGTCGCAAATATTCATTTTTAAAATAAAAAATAAATAAAATTAATATGATTTTTTCGCAACGTTTTTAAGTGTGGGAAAATTATTATTTTCTAATTCTTAATTTAAAATAATTATTATTTTTTATAACCGACATTTTAGAAATGTTACGAATAATCATGTATATTGTTAGCACTAAAATCTGTCACAAATATCCAATTATTCACGACATCGTGTAGTCGTTGAGAATAATATATTTTCCCTAACACTCTTATCTGTTGCAAATAAGCTCATGTATTACTAACATTTTATGATGTTGGTAAAACCCTTTATTTGTCACTCAAAAATAATGTCACGATAATAACATTTTTGCGACACATGCATCTATTAGAAATACCTTTTTACATTATCGATAATATAAAATGTTGTAAATACAATGGGTATCCTTGACGTATATAATGCATAATAAATGGTTTTTATTTTAAACGTTTTCATATGTCATAAAAAAATAGTTTGTAGTTTTTCATGTTATAACTACAAGTTCAACGTCTTAGTTGATTAGAATTTATATGATTTGAGTTTTTCTTTCTAATTTTGTATCCACTACGATGCACAATTTTGACAATGCTTATTAATGTTGCACAATTTTTCTATGGGCTGGAGTGAAAAATATTTTCTTAATGTAAATTTAGTTGCGTGGTGCATCTCCTTTCCATACTCTGTTTTTGGTTTGTTTCTGGTTAAACTATGAAACTATGAAAAAATCAAGTGTGTAGTCAGATTCGAACCTGAGACAACATATGAAACTATGAAAAAAATTAAGTGCGGAGTCAGATTCGAACCTGAGACAACATGCTACTACTGCGCCAACTCGGCTGTTGGCAATGATATGTAACGATATACTCTACTTATAAAATCATAAGTTATGATTATTGTCAAATATTACCCATAAAAAATATTATTTGTTGGCGAAAATACGATTCAAGAATAAACCATGAATCTTCGATTAACGATTCAATATACGATTCGATTCATAAAATTAGAAAAACGATTTACGTTTCGATTCACGATTTAAGAACCTTGGTTCAAAATGATAACTTTCATTAAAATGACCGGTCAACGTATCCAAAGAACTAGCAACAAGGATCCTTTGCAAAAAGAAAGGAAAAAAGAGGTCTACAGCGCGCGCGCACAAAAAAAAAAAAAAAAAAAAAATCTTCCAAGTGATCTTCAACCACCTGGATGGGCTCCAAATGACTATTTTTGCATCGGGCGCACGGGCAACGAGTCCTTCCCATGCTATCTGTGTGATCGCGAACAATCATGATAAATTCTTTAAGACCTCTTTTGTATGCAGGATGCAACCTAGATTTTCCTTGCATCCAACTCTTATCCATATTGTAGCAGTTAAATTCCTGGAAAAACAAACTAATTAGACTCAGCACTCTAATACAGAAAAAAAAGAATGGAAAATAAGAACGGTGTATACTTGATTCAAACCCAAGATTCAAACCAAGATACCATAATTAAATGTCCTCCAAAGAAACGCCACAGAAATTTAACAAGAGATGTAGGACAAAATACTTGAACTATATGTTAACCATGTTAGAATTTCTTAAACAAAACATGCTACTTCCATGCCACAGAAACACGACATTAGACTTGCACAACTGCCTAAAGGACCAAGTAATAAAATAGTACTCTTACTTAGTCCATATACCTATGGCAGTATCAACCCTCATATCACTTTTCTGAGTAAATCAAGCAAGATTTCACTACCTAATATGTTCCTACAGTACACTACTAGACCACCATCGCAATTATACTCAACAAAATCACACCCAAGCTAACTGCCCTGGGGTGGTCAGCCATAGACATAGATGAATGTACAACTTGAAAGTCTAAAATATATGTAAAAGACAAATTAAAGAACCTTCCTAAACAACTTGACTGCCATCAAGTAACATTCAGAATACACGTCTACTGTATTCTAAACTTCTATAAGCCAATAAGATGGTGCCAATAAAAACGAGTCAAACTTAACAGATTTTGGCGTATTCAACTAACATTCAGAATTCCAAGCTCTACACATATAAGTTGAGCATTTTTTATTCTCTACATGTTACGTACTAGCACATGAGACACAAAACCATAAAGTATCCAGTTCATCATTCAAGGAAGCAAAGCACGTAGACTGAGATTAATCTAAAATATAAACAATTTGCCTAACTAGCAGAATATGGACACAGAGATAATTTGACTATCGATCCCACTTCCCTGCAATATTACAAATGAGTTTACGATATTTAAAAAATGCCAACAACCATCAAAGTATATAACCACACAACACGGCAATACCCAATTACCACAAATACAGTAGATAATACGGCAGTATATATATACATTTCAGAGGCCTGGTTCTATAATAAACCCTTGATATTCAACTAAAGAGTAAAGAACCCTTGATCAATTAGAACAAATGAAATAGAAGTACACGAAACCAAACGAGTACTCTATAAGAAACAGTTGATGTCATTAATCAAAGAATCCATTGCGACAAGCCAATACCACATTGTATTCATCGTATTTTAACTCCCAGCAAGAAGGATAAGAATGATTTACAGAACTAGTGAAGCTATCGATATTACGTGATCCACATAAATTCAACAAATTATTCAACGGATAAGAACCTACAGATTAATGACATTATATATTACAAGATTCACAACTTTGAAAGTTAACAGGACCAACATCAAGAGACACCCACCCAAAGATCGTATTACGATTCAAAAACAGGGTTTAGCCATTTAGATTATAAGGATCACAAACCACAACAAAGTCTTTAATTTGTATCATTTGGTAACGTGTGTATACTTCACAAAGCACTCATACAGAAACTAGAAAGCTGGACCAGATGCTACTATACATTTCAACTTGCTCATAAGTTCTCTACTATACATTTCATTAACTAAACTAAAATTAACTTTCTGTAAAATGATAAGTAAAAGCTTAGTCGTTATGACTAACCTGAGGAGAAGTCATTATGATCAAGTATGCAGAACAACAAAAACGAATATAAATACACAGGGTTACAGCAACAAGAATGTCAAGAGACACTTGCATCAAAAACAGGCATTCCTAGTGAATTTTCACTGACTAGTGTATTTTTATAGTCTACACAGTTAGTCAAATGATAAGGAAAAGCTTCACTTACCCTCGTTCTTTGTTGGTTTAACCCTCCACTGGATGCAATAAGCAAAGATCCATTCGACTTGCGTTCACTTACTACAGCACCTAAAATTCATACCAAAATGTGAATACAAAAATACTAGACAATTAAATATTGAAAATATATACATTTAAAGACATGGGTTTTAGATAGATTACATTCAAGTTTCAGGTGAATGACAGCATTGAGGATGTGAGTCAAACAAGAGAACCAAAAAAAAAAAAAGGACCAGCAAAATCGAACAGTTTATGGAATCTCCCCAGTAGTACAAACAAGCCACTACAAAAATAAATGAGTGATCCAGATAAATGAGGACTGAGGAGAAACAAGCTGGTTATCAACATTTTTCCCTTCCCCATCCAATTCTCTTAACATGCAACAGAAATTTACAGCCATAGATAACTACTGAGGTGGATCTTCCCAATGGAATGAGCTTCATTATTCCACCATCAGTTTACATGGCCTAAGAAACCTAAGTTATCTCAAACTACGACGTCAAGCGACACTGCACACGTCACTATCAAGTTCCAATACTACAGCTTCAATTCTTATTCAGGATGTCAAACAAGTGTTTAAATTCTCCAATTTAGAACCAAAAAACAAAAAAGCGAAGATCAAATTTTGCATTAAATTACAATTCTTATTAAACTATGCTTGCCCAAATTACAGGGCCGGATTCTTGCTAGGCTGAAGCACCCATGCTAATATGGTGGCCAATACAGGAAAATAGCATGCAGGGGTCTGGCCGCAGGACACCATTAGTATGCTTTCAGTATTACTATCGTGACCCTTTCACCCTAAAATAGGCTAATCACAAAGTTCATAGAATCTGACAGAGGCCTAGTCCTCCAGATAATCATGACATTTAAGAAAATTAGAAGTTCAAATTCTCTCCACACGTAAAAACATAAATTGAAGACAAATGAATGATAATGGAGGTATAATTAGCAGAAAACATATGGACGATGCTGCAATTTGCTACAGTGTGACATTCACTGCTAAAAAACTATAAAGAAAAAACCATTAGTAGTACTGCACAGAATATTTCAAGGTGAACTATCCTCTACCCTAATAGGGATTTGATTAATAAGCATTCAAATGAACACCATATACAAGAAAGACTCCATTCAATTGCCTTTTGCTCCCATCCCTAACAAAATCCCATTCAACCAGTGGGTATATGACTACCAGCAAACAGTATGACTTAGATGAGTTCAACAAGTTTCATTGAACAAGACCGATGAGAAAATAAGAAAAGAAATAGATGGTTTCCGATGGCATTACCAGACTCTAATGATTCAACTTCAAAATTAAATGGTTCTCCTTCGCAATCTGATATCTTTATTAGGGCAACGGAGAATGTATAGTGTTCAACCTGCGACACATTGCGCAATTGTCATACACCAGATCAAAAGTAAGGTATAATGAATCAAAATTTGAATAAATTAAACAGTAATCTAGTGAAACTCCAAGGAAGATTGTGCCTTAGTGCAGTACATGACACTGCAAAACATAGTCACATTGATATCCTTATCCACCTAATGTAATAACATTTTAATATTTCAAGTACATACACGTGCGCTAAATTCATACAATCAAGTCAAAATACAGAAATAAACTATTTCTTTGAACCGTCGATCTTAATTATACGTTCGGCAGTGTATGTCTTTGATAGATTAAGAATCAGGTACCAAGTTATACAGTGATCTTTCACTATATATAACAAAAGACAGAAGCTTATATCCAAATCAAGTACTAGTAAGTATAATTAACGAAATAAAAACCAAATTTCCCAACAAAACCAGAACATCATCATCTCCAAGTAAAGAGATCTCTAATCTTCATTAAAAACTCCCTAATTGTTCTGCTATTGTTCTGAAGCAAATATAGTGGCCTGAAGTAAAAAAAAAACAAGCAAAAAACCCTACAGAGAGTATCACCGCAATCGCAGAACTGACCTTAAGCTAGTATTATTTTTAAGAGGGTCAAAACTGTTGTCAAGCAGAAATGACAGACAAACCTATCATTTAAGCATTTTATCAAACATCTGTCTATCATTCTTTTGACAAAGAAGCTAAAACTTGTTGTGCTCAGACTAGACTAAGTTATAATCATTGAGCAAATCAACCTCCACTTCCTGCCTATAAAAATTAGTCTTCCCCCTTTCTTTGATTTCAGATCAAAAAAAATTTCCCTTTTTATTCCCTCTTTTCTTAAGATTAACCCTATGTGTCTAGAGGCAAGTTGGATCTGTGACCGAGCTAATACATATGAATCTTTTCACTGCAATTCCGCTATCAAATCCAACAAACTCAATCACAACTATAGCCGGAAATCTCAAACCCTTACTGAAACAAACCCCTAAAAATATTCAATCTAAACACCAAATTAGAACACGTTAACTGACTAAACGCCGAATTGAAAGAAAACCCACATCTTACAACAGAATTAAAAAAAAAAAAATTATACTGAGTTAAGTTCTTACAGATTTATAGAATTGAATGATTGAGCTGGTGCCATGGTGATGGTGCTCGAGCAGTAGAAGAACGAATGTTATAGCGGTCTTGCAGCGGAGAAACGACACTGAAATGTTGAATCCTTGCTGTAGAATTTTGGAAGAAGTTTACCTTGATTTTGACAAATCGAACCGAAGAGAATCGTTTGAGATGAGAACTTATTGCTTTAAAAGTAAAAAAGAAAAAAAATAGAACTTATCTAGGACTTATCGGACACGTGTTGATAAAACGAGATAGAGATGGAATTTTATCGGACACGTGTTGATAACGCGAGATAGAGATGGAATTTTTTACGGAGGTACTGTGACACGATTTTTTTTTTACCTGTTTTTTGGTGGGATTTTTTAATAACTACATTTGCGCGGAAATTCTAATTTTTACCTCCAAAACATAAATCTAATTCTGTTTTAGCTAAAAACTTCCCTCCCATTTGTTTGGATAAATCCTATTTTGCGTTTTTCTAGTGCTAGGTTGGCAGTAATATTTTTATATAAGATCTTCACAATCTGCATAAGATACAAATCTAAACTGATGGAGATCCTAATATACAAATGGAGATGACTAGTTGAGGAAAGAAAATATTTTAAAGGCAAAGCATATGGAGAGGATAAAGAATTATTTTTTAAATCAGGCATAATATTTCAATAAAAACAATTGGATATGTTGCAATTGCATTAAACTGAATGATTAAAATCGAAATTTGGTACTTAATAGAAATAATTTGAAAGCAATCAAAATTTGGTACTTAATAGCAATAATTTGAAAGCAATATAGAAATTCTTAAAGAAAAATCAACTGAAGTTGATGAAAAAAAAAAAATGAATTTGGGTGTTGGTCATGGAATACTTTTTAGTCTCCATACAAGATGATACCTCTTTCACAGTGAGGGATAGAAGAAGAACCCAAGATGCTCAAGTAAATGTAGTTATGTGGTGCATTGGATGAATTTATGGTGAAATTATAGGATTAATAGAATGACATCAAACAAAAAACGAATTCGAGTATGAAACAAAGATATTGGAAATTCAATCCTTTTGAGTTATTTTGATTGCATCGAATTGAGTTATTGTAATCAAAATTTGATACTTTAATAGTAAAAAAATGGAAGCGACTTGAGCTTTTTAAAGAAAATCGGTTGAACATGATAAAATGGAATAAAGAAATTGATTTTGAGGTTAGTACATCAAATACATTTTAGTCACCATATTTGAGCAGGACTATCAATGCAATAGATAAACTAAGAACCCAAATTGGAAAAATCAATATTGTATGTAGTGAGATTGGATGTTTCTAGTGAAATTGTTGGATTAAGAAAAAAATGACATCGAATTTGAATGAATTCGTGTAAAATTAAAGAAATTAGAAATTCAGGTCCTTTTGAGTTGTTGTGATTGCATCAAATTGAATAATTGCGACTTAATTTGATATTTTAATAGGAATAAGTTAAAAAGCGACTTCAAATTTTTTAAAAAGAAATAAATTTATATATTTATATTAAAAAATGAGGAATAACCTCATTCATTGATGTGAATCTCTATCTCCTCGTTATAGAGAGCAGCAGAGTGAATTACATTTATATTACATTACATGCTTGAAATTGAAGATTGCTCAGAGGGATTCTAAGGTTTTCATCTGACCTCATGTGGTTTGTAGCTAATCTGTTGTAGTAAGCAATGGTCTCGTTTCTATTTGCTTTCCGGATTTGAAATTGAAGATTGCTTAGAAGTACTCTAAGGGTTCACCTAACCAAGAGTTGTTTATAGCTAATCTATTACAATGTAGATATATGAGATGCTTCTATTATTTGAAATCTACTTTTCAAAATAAATCTGTGGAAATTTAAGTTTATACAGTTTGAAGCCTTAAAATCAAAGTCCTCACTAATATTTGTATCTTTTTTCCCTTACTTTGGCATACATCCCCATCAAAAGTAGAAGAATAGGTTTTGAATCACTTTGAAAGATGTTGTTGCGTCCAATCCATTGTGTTGCCCATTGGAAAACAGTTTCATCCCCTCTCAAACTCGCTCGCAAACACAGTTTGTAAACAAGAGTTTCGGACCCGACTAGTATTTCACAGTTCACATACATGGTACGCATATTGTGCTATATCCCGATTTTGATAGTAGTTCTAAAACTCTCGATAATCGACTTTAAACATCCATAAAAGAACGACAATGGTAATATTACACATACCACTCGCTTCAAGTAATTTTCAAATGATTATTTGATCAATACGAAACATCCAGAGATAACATCAAATGAATATTTCACACAAATCATGAAAGATGTTCAAGGTAATTTTCACATGATCAACTTGACTTAATATTTATTTTCCAATAAATGAATTGTTCATAACCAAAGTTGTCAAGTAAATGATGAAGAATTCTAAACTTTAAACTCATATTTCGAGAATTATATTAACGAGATATACTCGACACCAAATTCCAATGCATATGATATAAAGTCTATATATCTATACGGCTTATTCTTATTAAGTTCCTCCAAAGTCTTCAAAGAGATCTTCGAGTGATAGATAAGTTTTAGTTTCCACATACCTTTTGTCGTTGAAGTTCCTCCAAAGTCTTGGTAGATCATCTTCTTCAAATGGTGAACTCCATGAGGTTTAATGCTCAATTCTATCCTAATTCGACACATAACTATAAGTAGACTAGAAATCAAGACATAGTTTTGATCAACTAAATTTGACAACAAGCTTGAGATAACAACGGTTGCGAGTTCGACCGAGCAATGTCAGTAACACGTCTTACCCAACAAAAAGTATATCTTTGTAATACCCCGATATTCGGCAGTGGTCGGCCGAATGAAATATCTGTAGTTAATGGTTTGTTCTTTCCTAACACCGTGGCCTTTTCAAAGCACTTTTGGCTACGAGTTAGCGTAAAACTCTGCAGGTTAAACATGCTCGGGATGGCGTAGTCCAGGGATGTGTGACCTCCCGGGAAGTTGTTCGGATGACCTAAACGACACATGTTAAAAATACCACAAGTCTTGGATGACCGCAGTGGCTAAGTGGGGACAATATCGGCGGAGGGACGAGTTATTACATCAACAAAAAGCAGAATGACACGGAAGCCACAAAAGCTATAACACGGAAGCATAGAATGTCACGGAAGCCACAAAAGCCACATACATGAATGACATACGCAAATCATGGACACATGGACGGATGGACGAACACGGATCCAAATATAAAATCAAGGTCACCCCTTATCTCAGTATTTTAATAATGCCTAATCTACTCCTCACTAATCAGGATTAGTGATTAATAGTCATTAGTAAAATCATAAGATTTTTGATAAATGATTAGTGTGTGTTTTTATTTGATTTTGGGTGAGTGAGGTGAGAGTAGAAGGAGAGAAAAAGTATTTGAGAGGGAACTTTTTTGGGGGGAAATGGTGGATGATTGTGAAGAGAGAATTGTCTTGCGAGAGGTTGAAAATTTGATTTTTTTCTTTGAATCCACCATTTTTGTAGCTGAAAAATCTAGGTACCGGCATGGACGTGGTATGAATACAATGCCGGAACCATTCGCACCAAAGATGGTATTCATTCCATGTATCATGCCGGCACCGAGGTTATCCCCCATTTTAATTCAAGCCGGCATAGTATTCCACCCAAAAACTATGCCGGTACAGAAGTTATTTTTTTCAGAACACTATGCAGGGGGGTGAGGGTGGGGGTGGCGTATCCCCTCCCAGCTGTGTTCGACCTGCCGGCATTGATAGATTTCTATCAAGCATGCCGGTATTTAGTTACGACATTGAATGTTAGTTACCAAGCATGCCGACACAAGTTTCCGGCATGGTCTTCATCAATTCCGGCATGTTCTTTAACTCTTTATCACTTCCGGCGATGTAAAAACCTATTCCGTTTTGAATTTTTTCTGGTTTTAATCAGTCCACTTCCGGCACAGTTAGTTAATTCTCGAGCATGCCGGCACCGGTTTTCGGCATAGTATGTTGCTTTAATTTTTATGCCGGCACATGATGTAAAGTATCCAGAAAGTTGAATTTTTTTTTTCACTTGACTACCGGCATTGATAGATTTCTATTGAGCATGCCGGTACTTAGTTACGGCATTGAATGTTAGTTACCAAAAATGCCGGCACCAGTTTCCTACATGGTCTTCATCACTTCAGAATTAAACAAAAAATAATTCGTTTCCAAAGTGAGGAGCCGGCAGAGAAGGAGAAGAGAATTTGAAAAAGAGTGGGGAGAGTTTAGAATTTGAAAGGGAATGGGGAATATTTGGGTTTCAAAGCTCTAACCCTGAAAGAGATTAATAAGAAATGGAGATGGAAATTGGGGATATGATTTTGTTTTTTGATTTTAAGTTTTTTGATTTTTATTTTGAAGGGAGGATATTTTAGTACCCTTGCACCCCAAAACCACCCTTTAGCAAACACTATTGGTTGGGTGAAGTAATTCTTATCCCCCAATTAATTTTTTTATCCCCCAATTTCATGTTCAAATTAAAAACGACCGAGGAATGGAAAAAGAAGAGAGAAAGGAGGCGATGATTCAGGTTTTCGTGAGCGTATTTTAGGATTTTCGTCTTTAATTATTTTCCAACTACACACGCGTGCACTGCACGTGCTTACTTAACTAGGTATTCACGGAAAAGTTAATATAGAGGGGGTTTCACCTATTAGCGATTTATAAAGGGGGTAATGCAAAATAGGCACAAAACCCCCCAAAATTTATTAACCACACAACCTACGTTGGCCTAGGCAATGTCGGATTATTGAAAAAGGGGCAGGTGCCCTTATTAATTTTAGATACATACATCTGACTAGGACTAGCACAAGGATTCGTTAAGTACTTGTATGACCTTAGAGCAACTGCAGTGGTCCGATCATAACCAAAGAGCAAAGAGCAAAAAAAAAAAATCCAAAATTTGGGTTTAGTCCGTGTTGTAACGCAGGGGAGGGAGACTAAAATTTGGTCAGGCGCAACTTTAAATCAGGCGTAATGGTAAGTTCCGCCCCATTTTTTTTTTAATTATTATTCGGGCGTAACTTTGAGTTACGCCCCAATCAGGCGTGACTCTTAATTGCGCCCCAATTTTTTTTTTTTTTTAATTCGGGCGTAACTCCAATCTTCGCCCCATCAGGCGCAACTTTAATCTACGCCCGACTAAAACCAAACCAAAGACCGAATATACTCTAGTATTTGGTTTTAGTCTGATATTTGGTCTTTACTCCTCTCCGTAGTGTTTGCGTTTTCGACCAAAATTTTAGTTTTGGTCTCCCACTGTGGATGCTCAGCAAATGTTTTTTTCTCCGACAATAAAGACAATATTGCTACGTGTAGCATCGTGGATGGACCACGTCTAGAAATTAAGAAAGGATTAAAATAATCCTTCTTGTTATTAACGACACCTATGTCCTACCTGGTATACGTGTCAGCTTCTCCACTTCCATATGCTCGGTGTTATGTCTAGTCCAGAGAAGAAATAATCTTGCTTGAAATCAAAAACAAAGGAAGTCCGAGAGATCGGAAGTAGAGAAATTGAGAGATGCATCACCAACAAAAAAATTTAGCTAGACATCTCTGTTGCTCTAATCAACGACAACAAATTACAAGCCCTAATAAAATCACCAGTAGAAACACGTTTCCGTAGAAGACGATTCACCTGGTCTCGCTCCCATTAACTCACTTCATCGAACGATTCATTACCCTCTTAACTCAATACTTCTTTCTCAATCGTCTACTTTCCCCATTTCAAGGTTTATCTCAGTTTCTCTTCGATAAGTAAGTAATACAGGGTTTTTGAATTATCATTATTTTACTTTATTTAGATTGAATTGAAGCTGTTCGGTAGTTGGGTTTTGCTTTTATTTGTATTTAAATTGATTAATTTTTGATATGTTGCAGGTTGTGGTGCAGTGAACTATCGAATTTCAATCAAATTTTAGTCAATTAAAATTTGTATTCAATCAAAATTTGCAGGTTGGGATTTTTCTTTTATTTGTATTCAATCAAAATTTGTATCTAAACTGATAATCTCCTAATGTTATACATATAGCAAAGTGTGGTATGTGATGCGTTGAAATTTGAATTTTAGGTCATATTCAGATTGGCGATTTGTTGCAATTGCATATGGGGTCAGTTTCTGGTCACATTTATGCTCCTTGTAACTCTTTGTTGTGTGAATTGATAATAGAAGATAAAATCATCACTTGCAATTAGAGAGTTCGTTGATAAGTTTATGAATTGGTCATTTCCATTGCTTAGATATGTTGTTGTTGGAGACGGGAATGTTGAATTAGCATCGGAAGAACTTAAGAGTTGCTTAATCTTTGGAGATGCGTTATAATTGAAAGATGTGTTTTACCAGTTTGGGAGTAATTCAAAATTCTTATTTGGAATGGAAATTAAAATCAAAGCGAGATGTTGAAGTAGAAGGATCAAGTAAAGCGTTCAGTAGCTGCATCTTCAAAGCAACAATGAACGAGAATGACCACGTACAAGGTGATACTCTTGTTCTTGACTTTTTGCTAGGATTTTTATGACCGATGTGTTTGGTTGATTTAGTTCGTATCATTATCTATACCGAGTGCCGACCTTCTTATTCTCGTTTAGTGATGTAGACGGATATCAGCCATCTATTTTAATCATGAGAATAAAGAGGTTCAAACGCGGTGGTCCTGGTCCATCTAAAGTGAAAAATATGTTTTGACCGACAACGGAAGCAAAGAACGGCAACACCATCAATGGAAACTCTACAAAACCCTCATCAATCGTAAGTTTGTTTATTCAATCCCTACAAATTAATTCATTTACTGTATTTTGATTGGATTTATGTTTTGATGAATAAGGTATGGTGGTGGAGAAAGAACGGTGAAGAAGTTGAGATTATTGAAAGCGTTAACTATACGAAGGAACGACTATATCGATGCTTGTCGAAGGATGGCTGCTTATAGAGTTGATGCGGTGCTTCTTACCGATGCAAATGCTTTACTCTCTGGAATCGCTACCGACAAGGTAGATAAATGTTTGATTCATACGAGTTTTTGCTTCATTTTTTCCATTGGCCATTGTTTAAACCAAAATTTAAAGTTTTTTATTTTGGTTTTAGAGGGGTGCAGAACAAGGTAGTGCAATTGCACCAGCTGCGGGAGGGTGGAACGCAAGTGAAAAGATTTATAGGGTTGGTTTTTCTTGGCGAGCAATATAGTTGTTGATGTCGATGTTGTCATTTATTCAGCTCATGTACTGCATGCACTACATTGTGGTTTTTGTTCCATCTTTTTGGAACTTAATCTGCTAGAAAACCTTTGTTTAAACAGATTAAATTAATTGCTAGAGATATGGAATTTTGATGGTTTATCCGCACAAACAGGTAATGGCACCGATTGCTTATGTGATGGAGTTCGAAGGAAACTATGGACCACATCTCATTCTTGTATCTAATGCTGTTTTGGTTAATTGTTGGATTCCCCACCCAAGCCCCAAGATGTCTAAAAGGTCGGTACTTGTTTTCATATTCTTAAAATTATCATGTTGATTTTTGTTTTCCCCAAAAGTGCTAATTAGTAAAGATGAGATGAATTTTTTAAATCAAAGATGCGCCCTCCTACTGCACTTTGTTAGATGTGCGCTTAATATTTAGCTATATTTAGATTATATATACTTTGGGAATATATTGGGAATATAGATATTATTTTTACTTACTAAATATTGGGCATAAAATCTTTTCAGTTGTGGAAAAAGTCTTTTACTAGTCCGCCAAAAGAAAAAAGAAAATCCGCCAAAATTTTCATGATATTTCAAAAAAATTCCGCCAAAATTTTCATTTAGTGGCCATAATCTTCGGATAACCGATCACGTTTCCCTTTTTTTATCCTGAAACAAAACCTCTTTTCATGTATAACAAAAAAAAAAAATAAGTACAAAACCCTAATTTCGAACTTGAAAGAGGTAAACTGTCTTGACCTTTGATTTTGATCTTCAATTATTTCTCTTGATCTTAATTATTATAAGTGCAAATCAGTATCCCTAATCTCTCATCCTAACTATCAGTATCCCTAATCTCTCCTACCAAAACAGAGATCTGTTTTGGGTTTGTGATCAGTGACTCAGAACTGGTATTTGGGGGAGTTTTTTGTGTGCTGAAAACTTGAGAAAAAAAAATCTTGTGGTGATTTATCATAGTTTCTCTTTAAACTTATTTCTTCAATTTTTGATTTTTAGTCTCTGGTTTTCTTTTTTTGTTATTTTTGGTTCTTTTATTAATTTGGTTTTTGAGTGTCTCTTGTTCTTTCTTGTTAACCTTGATGCTTTTGGTTTATTTTCCTTCCAGGTTTGTTGATCATCTACTTTTTGTGTTTCCTTATCGAGTACTACCAATTTTAATCAAGGGATAATGGCACGGGTGGAGTTAGACCCCCTCGCACATCACACGCAGACCTCTCGGTTGTCACGCACCGGTAATTGAGTTAATCACATACCTACAAATTATTTTCTTGGAATTATTATGTTCATTTTCGGCAAACACAAGTATTATCTAACTCCCATATCTCGGAAAATAGATCTGCGAAAGATTAACAAAGGAGGAAGAGGAGATGCTCTCAATGCAAAGCTTAATGATCACATAAGGAAAAAGAACGAAAAGCCTACAATAACGATCAAACCAGGTAAAAAGATTCCAACTGGGGATTGGGCCACTGAGTTCCATACCCGAAATAGGAATCATCGTCAAAAAGTTTGCACCTTGGTCGACTCGACCCAAATGGAAGTCAATTGGAAAATCAGATCTGAAGAAATTTTATGATCTCATATTGGTAATCATATATTTTTTTTGAATCATTTTAGTGTCCCTACTACGCTGTTATTCTAATGTCCCTACTGTTATGTTCTTCTTGCCTGAGACTACGACTTTATTAATTAGAACTCTCTTTGCGTATTTTTTTTTGTTTTGGTGCTAACAGCAATTTGTTTGGTGATTGTGAACTTAGGAAAAATTCAATATTGATCTACATGTAGTACGCATTCGTAAGGCGGTCAACACAATGCTAGCAAATGAGTACAGACAGTTTAGATGTACACTTCACAAACACTACCTGCAGTACAAACAAGATGGAACAGAACAGGAAAACCCGCATCATCGGGTTAAGCGGGAGGATTGGGAGAAACTTTGCACTTGGTTTGAGTCGATGAGTTTGGGTAATATTGGTGTTCGAACCTTGTTGTATTTATAAGATTTATTTGTGGTAGTCATATTGGTGGCGCTCAAATTACTAGTCGTATTTATAATATCTATGCGATCTGTTCGCATTGAACCGTCTTCTTTGGATTTGAATGCGTAAAAGTAGCACTCAAGGTAAACAAAGTCGAGAAGCGAATACAACCATTCATTGTACGGGGTCAAAACCTTTTGCGCGCTATAGGGAGGAAATGGTAATTCGCTTGTATCTCATTACTCTTTTGTAAGTGAATGGTTAATACTTTGTATCTAACTTTTTTTTTTTTTTTTGGGAAACCTTCAAAGTGTGATCCAGAAAAAGTGAAGTTGTTGAGCAGATTGAATTCTACAAGTTAACCCACCGCAAAATGACGTTTGGACCTGTCATACAACCTGAAGAGAACTATGTAATACAAGTTTTGATTTTATTTTAAGTTTTTTTTTATCTAAGAGTGATTGTTTAGTTTTAGCTTATATTGTTACTTACTTACTGTGTAGGGTAAAATGCTTGAACTCCGAGCGGCGCCTACACCCGAAGGTTCAACACCCTTGACCGATGCCCAAATATGTGAGCAAGTGCTAGGTGTAAGATCCGGTTATGTCAAGGGTCTTGGTCATGGGTATGAAAAACCTAGCTCGTCTAGCATCGAGTATAATGCGGAGTTAGGCGAGGCTCTTAGGCGGGCAGATGAAGCAGAGAGGAGAAACAAGGAACTTGAAGAAAGAGTTGAAGAACAAAATCGCACAATACAGGGGCTGGTAACCGACACAACGGATATAAGAAGAATGTTGCTTGAAATGCGGGGAAATCGTCTCATGGAGAACCATCGAGTACTTCTTGAGATGATTGTTGAGGGACCACCAGGACCACCACCTGAGATGTGCATCTCCATTTCTTTTTTTAGCTTGATATTTCACTTTTTTTTAGCTTTATGTTTCACTTAGGAAGTTTGTAGTGGTACCATGTTTTTTTTTCTTGAGTTTAGAATTTTAAGTTTCTTGATTAGTGGTGTCTTTTATGAACAGTGTAGATCTTCTCAAGTAATGATTTGTCGTTGTTTAAAATATGAATCCGACTCGTATAAAATTTATAATATGCAACGGATAATTCCTTCCTCCCGGGAACATATAACAATCGTGATCCTTGTGAACGTCGCAGAGTACGATTATATCTACAAGAATTTGTGAACATCGCAGAGTACGATTATATCTACAAGAATTATGTGTTACAAGAATTATGTGTTGCAAATGTAATCCTTGAATGACATAATAAAATTCGTAGCGAATAATTATTATTCTCGATATTACTACGTGTTGAAAATAATATATATTAACAACATGTTTAATTATTATTCTCGATATTATTACGTGTTGAAAATAATATATATTAACAACATGTTTATCTGTTGAGTATGCGCCAATTTTATGACACATCAATATGTTAAAAATAAGGACTGTTTCTGACATCTTAAATTGTTATCAATAAAATATATTATTGTGAGGTTTATCATTGCGTCTACACCAATTTTGTAACGTATTAATGTGTTGATAATAAGGATCGATTGTGACAACTAAAACTGTTAAAAATAAAAACTTTCTATTACACAAACAAACGTCACATAAAGGTTTTTCCGATATAATTGAAAAAACAAGTATTTCGACGCATAAGTGCTATTTGTGACGCAAAAAACATAATTGTGATACAAAAAAATGCTGAAAAAATCCTCGGCATAAGTGACGCTTTTAGCGTCGGTGGGACTATTTGCAACACCTGTTATTATAACGCATTGTCCGACAGTAGAAAAACGTCATAAACGTATATTTGTGACGTAAAATCAAATATTTGTGACGATATCTTTCATTGAAAAAACCATGTTTTGTTGTAGTGAAGGAATAGTTGAAGCCCAGTGGAAAGCGCTGATTTTCGAGTCAGTGATGATATCCTCCACCGTTCTCTTCTTGTCGGTGAAGGTTCTGGCGTTCCTCTCTAGCCATACGTTCCAAAAATGCTCGCAGGAAGGGTCTTGGTAAAAGAAGGACACTTCGGTAAACTGGGTCTTGTAGCCTAAACGTTGAGCTTACTTATCTTAGCGTGGTCGCTTAATCTATTATCGTTATTTTCCGGTGTCTGTTATTCTTTACCATTCCAAATTGAAATAAGTGAAATTTGAGTTCCCTGGCCGATACCTTTCTGTCTTAAGCTTAAGGCTTGGGTTTCATTTTACCATTCCAAAAGAAAATTACCTCATGTTATTGGAGTTCATAATAAGAAGGAATAGAAAACCTATCATGTTTCTAACCCTAGAACAAAAGTAGAAGATATGATAATAAGATCCCCAATAACCTCAAGCCATATCTGCACTGTAATCACCTTCATTTTCTGCTCAAAGCCACCACCAATTCCACAGATCCATCTGTTTCCATTATCTTAACATTACCAGAAACCCATCTCAGCTCATAGCCACCACTACATAGCATCGGCAACTTCAAATTTATCCTTCTCTTCCTCCAATTCAGAAGCAAACCAAATCCACCTCACTTCATCAAGACTATCAACAACATTACTAGCACCAATTCCAAGTGCTTGCCTCCATCTCAGTTCAACTCCATCGGTCCATTTCTCCTTATGCTAGTGCGCTTCGGCAGCCTCAAATCAACACTCTCAAGAAGAACCCATGGCCACGCTTCCCTTATTGTTGCTCCTACTCCGCTACTGCTGTGAGTGAACACAAATCCGTCATGCCATACCAATATCAAGAGTTCTACCAGGGAACATAAGCACAAGAAAAGTACTCAGCAGGATCTGGCATTTTTGAGTAATGCAGCTAGGAGCTTATACACTCATTAGGCTCTATACTAGTAAACAGTTCATCCATGAGCTTGAGTTTCGATATAATATGAAGAGAGACATAGGTACTCGTCAGATTTTGATATATTCTCCAAATTCCCTGTGGAATATAGACATATCAATGTCTACTACATCTGATGACGGGTCAAGTAGATAGACTTTTACAAATTTAGCCCTGAGCTAAAAACCACAATCAACACCCATTCAGCTAGTTTAAACCACACTCTCTGTCTTCCGGATTGTTTAAGAAAAACGTTTTTTTTTTCTTTTGACAAAAGTCACAAAATGGGTGTACCGGCGTAGACATGAATGACGATTTTTATTTGGGGCCATGAAACCGAAATGGTCTACATCCACATGCTTTGAATACCTTAAAGAGGGCGAAAAATCAAGCGATAAACGAGTTAACTCAATCAACTCCGATTCAATCGATAAATCTTCAACTTCATCTTCGTATTGATTTCTTTTATGAAACACTAGTGGAAAAAGGGCTATATGAGACATAATGAAACCACACAAACTAAAAATCGAGAAATAAACACATTCGAGAGAGTGTGGTTGACCAAAGTCAAAATGTCGTTGTTTTTTGACTTTCGTAGACTTAGACAAAGACACTCCATGTACTGTTGTTGGCTAAAGTCAAGGTGCAGTTGGGTAAAGACTTTTGTTGACTTATAATAAGGAACCCTAATTCTTATTTTTTGGTTCATTGGCATATATTTACCCTTATTTTTTTTTAACTATAAATAGTTTGCATACTAACAAAAATGATAATGAGGAACCCTAATTCTACCACCTCCTTTAAGAACAATATCGATGTGCCATGTTTCAGATGTTAACGCAGCAGCGTCAGAAATCCATCGGTGAGTTCACATAATTGAGCAATATAGGCTATAACTAACGGGCCTGCTCACTGGGCTGCAATCAACATGTCCACTTGATTTAGTCCAAGAGTATGTTAGTAAGTCGCACAAAGATTTGAGTATATATGTCATACCAAACCCTAGAATCTAAGTATATGTGAGAGACAGTGTGAAGGCCGGCGGTGTAGAAGACACAATACCAGTAACTGAAACTCAGCTGATGGAATTTGCGGTTTCCCAAGATCAGATCAAATGGATGGTTTCAATGAAAGTACTTTTGGTGTTATATTGGAAGGTTTACACATACCCTTGTGGAGATCAAAGAGGAGACAACTTCCAAATAATTGTCATAATGACTTCTCCTCTCAAATATAAGTGTTGTTCGCTTATCAAATCTCTATATGGGTAGTAGTACCCAGTCTAAAATGTCTTGTTGAAGTAAGATCTATCTATAAAATAATGGTGTTTGATATTTTTTCATTCTCATAGATAACAGTATTATTGACATTCAATGTTTTGGTTTTCCATCTTGTAGGCTGTACAACTGCTAATCTACGGACTCACTAAACTGGAGGATGAAACAGAAAGATTATGGTAGTGGTGCGGTGTGGTGCTGCTATAATTTTCAAATTTAGCAATTGGTTTTAGTTGGAGAAATTTCAAACTGTATTAGTGTTGTACTTCTAAATTTCAATCAGCTTGACCTTGTTTACTAGCTAATATTACAAAATATTTAGTTTAGATTTACTTCATTTATAAATGAAGTTAGCGTCTGGTGATCAATTCTTACTCAAGGCACTATGTAAGGTATATAAACTGCATATTTAGAAAAATGATAGTAGAATCACCAATACTGTTTTTAAATGAGAAAATACAATTTCACATACAACACACAATTAATCTAGCTTAATGATTTCTCCTCTCAAAATTATTTCACATGTAATATTGGCTTATCCTCTCATAAGTCAAACGGGAACCAAGATATTTTTCAGTTTTGATGGACAAACGAAATGGAACTACATGATCATTTATGTAATAGGAATCAGTGTATGTAATAAGCATCAATCAATAAAATTGAATGAATGGTTTAGCGTCTGGAATTTGAATGATTTAATTTTGTCAAACGATTTTTCATTTATTGTGCACCTGGATTCTGAATGTGCATATACACCAGCTGAAAACAACTTCAAGAATAGGTGTTTAAGAATTTCTGTGTTCATTGATCTACTCAGTGTGCACTTGAAATTTTATTTCCAAAATGATAATGGAGATTCATGTACTAGTTGAATGCTTATAACCAGTAATATAAAGTTGTTTAGTTGGGACTCACTCATATCTGGATTTGATATTTATGATGCGATCATCAGATAGTCCTGTTGATATGTACATCAAATTCATACCCAGAAATTAATGTGAAAGATGCAATCCTTTTGAATCGAATTAGGAGTAACAGAATAGTTTAAATTTGGTAGAGAAATTGTTGAAATTTCATCATGCTTTTAAACAATTCTAGCATGAACAACACGATCTAGGATCATCATGTTTGCTACTCATTTAAAACAATCCACAGCAGCCAAGGATTTAATCCAGAAATCCGTCTCCTACCTTTTTTCTCACCCACAGCCGTCTCTTCATCATATTCGAAGAATGATCTTATAAAAGCTCTATTAGTAGTTGAGTGTAGACTAAAGATAACTCTGAAGACAGAAATTGATAAGAAAATTTATCAAGTAGAGAATCAAGAGTACTGCAAAAGTTAACAGACATACAGGCATCGAATATCAAAAGAAAATCTAGTGCATCTACAAATAAAAATCAATATCAATGGATAGATAACAAGATTAATAAAAAGAGAAACAACATCTTGAATTATTCTCAAATTATGATTACTCATTTATATGAAAAGAATATATAGATCTTTAAGAACATGTAAAAGACTACCTCCTTCTCAAGAAGGATTAGATCTCAAAGATATTTTCTAAAAACATTTTATGCATCACTCAGAAGAACTGCAGAAAGATCTAAAGATCTTTACTGAGAGGCAAATCACAGTTTTTTGAGAGGAAAAATCATTGTGCATGAGTGAGGGTAAGTTGTTGTTGATGTTTCTTCTTCCATTGATGGAGCATGAAGGAGGAGATGTCTAAGATTTGCAGCCGCTCTTGATTTTTAGGGTTAGTATTTCTTTATCTACGCAGATTAAAAAGTTGACAACTCAATGCTTCTTATATAAGGCGTATAAATCAAACCCGTTCAAGTTAGGGCTAAATTTCGATCGTTGATTTTCTTACACTATTAGATTTAATGGCTCCGCAGGTATTCAAAGATTGACCGTAGTTGCCATGGCTGACCAAGTATTTTATGCTGGTTCCCACAGCCATAAGGATAAAGGCAGACGCCATGGCATGGCTTAAAATGAAGCATCATAATTCTGTTTAGTTTCCCTATAACCTTATAGCTGAGTTTGTCTGTGCGGCGCTTTGACACTTCCCAACCTTCGAAAGCCAACCCTGCAACATGAAATAAGATCACATACAAGGTAAGTAAGAAATGCTTACTAGAAGAGCAGGGCGAATACGTAAATTTATACGAAAATCAACAGAAACAAGTAAAATTGGATGGTTTTACCAGTGCGACGAATTTCTTTTCTCGTTCAATAAACTAATGAATGGGTTGCATATCTAACCGAAATGCTTAAGATATGCAGTTTTATGGAGATAAGAGTTGTTGGGTGTGAAGTAGTTCCAAATTTGTACTTATAAAAAGTTTGGATGTGGCGATTTAACTGATAGGACTCACTGGTTGACCAATCAGGGTCTTTGGTCCTTGGTGGGGTTTTTCCCCAACTTTTTAACTTTGCTCCTAAAAGTAAAATGTGCTAGGAAGGCTTTTCGATTCAGCTATCGGTCTCAGCTGTTTCAAGATGTTTCAAGGACAACAGGTGCTTTAGCAGCTCTCATGTACTAGAAAAATGCATTCTTGGGAACCCTACGGACATATTACCCGCACCAAAAGACAAACACAAACTTTATAGTGGAATGTGGACTTCATGCATGTGTCCCTTCAATTACTAAACCACATCTAGGTGAAAAATGAAAATTCCTACAACAAATATGAACATAATTCCCTAGCACTAATCAATTAACTAAGATAGAATCTGAATCTCATTATAAATATCACCATAAAAAGTTAATACAATGTTTGAGTATAGAAAACAGATACACAAGAATCGTTCTTCTTCCATTCCATTAGCAAGATCAGTCGGATTACAGAGTTCACATTTTGAATTCACTATCAACAGATTGAATTCCGGCCGGCCTTGGGGTCATGACGGTTAAACCCAAGCTGGAGAACTGCAAAGCCACGAGTCACGACCATACACAGAAATATGCCGCAAGGCCAACTGATGATTTAGCTACAAAAAATTAGCTGGACAACCTACCTAACAATTTTCCTTGAGTGGTGAATTTTTTAGGACTCTTTGGCTATACACCAAAACAGATCAAGGTTTCCATTTACTTACTACCTTCACCATTCATCGTGTCCCATACACTGAAGCAATTTATAAACTTTATACAGTGAAATGAGTTTGAAACTCAAATACAAAGAATCTTAGCAATATAATACAAAAGACACAACGAAAAAATCTTAGCAACAACTCCATTAGTTATATAGATCATGAAAGTTTTCTAGTCTCTCTTATTTTCCGTGCTCTTTATGTTTATACCGGTTCACTGTCCTCTCAAGATAAAGTGAAGAATTCGATTCCTTAAATGCATTCGACTGTACTGATTCATTTCCTAAAATAATCTTCTCACATAATTCCTTTACTAAGTTTAAAAAGGAAAGTAAGATACTAAGATGAGACAATCTGTTGAATTGGTGGTCTCCATGAGAGGATAAGTCATTATGACATTATGAAACAAAGATATGATTTTTAGTGATCTGTATGTGAGGATTTCGTATAACACCAATAACCCATTCATCACTATTAACTTCTATGATCATCATTTTAAAACCAGAGGAGGAAGAGATTTTTGACCTGAAAAAGAATTCTGGATCATCATCCATGAAGAAGACTGCGTAGATCTAATAAGTGTGAGGAGGCTGCAAGCTTGAGGTAGTGAAATGAGGCATTCTCGGTTGAAGAGGGGTTTATATATGACAAGGTGTTACTGAACCCTAGGTCACTAACTCCTAATATGGGCCAATTTCTAAATCTGAGCCCATTTTCCCCGATATTAGGTACTGCCGTTGTCGCATAATTTTTATTTTATTTTTTCTTCTGTCGGATTAAGAGAAGAACATGGTGTTAAACTTAAACGTGAACCTGCTAAATAAAAGAGTTGTGAATTTTGAGGAGGAAGTTCTAAAGATGAGCACTGTAAATTCAATGGAGTTTTCTTTTTAATTCTAGGAGCAAGGCGCATCTATTTTTTTTTTTTCCACAGCAAAGGTTAAGATTTTATAGAACAGGAGGAACCGATGAAAACACCAGCCTCCAAACCAAACTAATTACAAAAGGCAAACTAATAAAAGATTACCTAAAGAGTTGTCCCCAATTAGACATTACAGTATCCAAAGGTACACCTTTCAAAGCATCCAGGTTTCTGCACCAAAAATAGGATTGATATTTGACCCGCTAGATCGCCTGTTCCTAGAGGTGTAAATTGGGTTGTGCCAGCACGAGCACAGCCCAGCACAACACGCTAAAATTTGAGCACAGCCCAGCCCAAAGACGTGACTTAGCCCAAAGACGGTACATCACGTTAGTTAAATGGGACGTCTTTGGGTTTGACTAATTGGCACAAAAGAGTACATGAGAACACGCGGCACGGATAAGCACGTGGACCAGTCCAGCACAACACGTTAAGAGAGCACGTCATAACATGTAGAAATACACCATATAACAAGGCATAATACATGACATTTTTTGTACATTTCACAAAAGAGTCACTATTCTAGCTAGTTTTTAACATTTTATGTTGGCTTATTTATAACAACACATATAATACCTTAATATTTGGAAAATATATTTCAATATCGTTGTTATAATTTCGTCACCTATATTTAACTAGAACATTAATTTACTTGACAATAATCCAATTTTATATTTGATGGGCTATTTCTTTTTATTGAATAAACTTGTTAATTTTACTTGAAATAATTTCAAATGATATGTTGTCTAATTAAATTCTTGTGATAATGTCCGACTTAATGTATACATTAAGTGATTTCAAATTGTTATAGCACGTGTGCTAGCACGGCACAGCACGGCACGTTTATTGGTGTGTTGTGCCCGTGGGCTGTGCTGTGCCTAGCTTTTGACTAGTAAAGCACGGCACAGCACATCACGTTTAAATCGTTGGTACGGCACAGCACTACACATGGCAAGTGAAGCACGCGACTTCGTGTGTCGGGCTGTGCTGGGCTGGCACGTTTTACACCTCTACCTGTTCCGCGTTGCAAGTAAGGTCTTCAAAAACCAATTTATTCCTATGTGTCAAGATAGTCCAAGTGATGGCTGCTGGAAGGACCTGCCATAAAGCTTGACCAGCTGATGAGAGATTTTTGATCCTCCAACCCTTAAGGATTAAGTCGATACAATCTGGCATCACCCACTCCAGCTTAACATAGGACATGAAATACCTCCATATACCGGTAGAGACTGAGCAATGCAGAAGAAGATGAGTGGAGGATTCACCTGTTTTGCGGCATAGAGGACAACTTTTGTCAATTAGTTTGCCTTTTTTGCAAAGAGTATACATTGTAGCTATCTTCTTGTGATAGACCTGCCAAAGAAAAATACCTATCTTGTGCGGCCAGGATCTCGACAAGACAAAAAAACTACGGACGTACTTTCAGACTCATAGGATCCGTGTACTTACGAAGTCGTCCATAAAATCAGTACTAGATAACGCATCAACGTCAGGACAGATCTCTAAATGGAGTGCTCAAATTAAGCATTTCGACGTCTTCTACGAAATGAGGACAACAGTAAAGGCGTAGGCAGTGGCGGACTTCTTGGACGATTTTTCTTTGGACGAGGAGGATGAGGTCGAGGATATCCCGGGCATGGAGGAAGACCGAACCTTCCAATATCCTAGATACATGTGACCCTACACGGTGGGAAGTTTTTGTAGATGGGTCATCCGACAAAGATGGGTCCGGTTTAGGACTCGTCTTCACTACACCAAAGGGGAAGAAGATGGTTCACTCGTTTAGGCTCGAATTTAAGAAAACAAACAATGTTACTGAATATGAGGCGGTAATACATGCTTTGCGAATGATAATCGAAATGGGAATCCACGATGTAAGGCTCACTAGCGACTCTCAACTAGTCATTAGACAAATCAATGGACAGTACGCCAAACATGACCCGGTTTTGCAGAAGTATCGGGAACTCGCCCAATTTTACATCGGCCAAACACCAAACATTAAGTTCCGACACATCTGCAGAAAAGATAATCGCCAATCTGATGCACTGGCCTACATTGCTTCGATGCTAACAGACCCGAGCGTGGAAGGCATTCGAGTTATGCGAATTTTAACGCCATCTATACCCGAACCAATAGACCTCAAGGCATAAGTAGCAGTTGCCACGGACGATAAATATGAAGCTGGGGATTGGCGTAAACCCAATCACCAATACTTGGAAATGGGAGAACTGCCCAAAGGGCGACCCAATATCAACAAGATTAAAAGCAAAGCAGCAGCGTACGAGTTGCGAGATGGTGTCTTATACAGAAAATCCTATTTAGGACCGTTATTGAGATGCTTAAGCAAAGAAGAGGGGCACACGATCTTGAATGAATTGCACTACGGGGAAGCAGGTAATCATAGCTCGGGGCGGAGCCTGGAAGCTCGAGCAAAGACCATGGGATATTTTTGGCCTTACATGAATGAAGATGTTAAGCACATGGCTTTAATCTGTGATGAGTGCCAGAAGTTTGGTAAGAAGATACATGCACCAGCAGTCACCCTGAACTCAGTTATTAGTCCCTGGCCATTTGCCAAAGGGGGGGATCGATATCGTGGGGCCGTTACATGTCGGGTCGGGACAAAGAAAATACTTGATAGTGGCCACGGACTACTTTACCAAATGGGTATAAGCGTCACCCTTGATACATATTCGAGACAAGGACATATTCCTTTTCTTTTGGGAGCACATTATTTTCCGTTTCGATGTACCAGCTGAAATGGTCTCGGACAATGGGAAATAATTGCAAGGAAAAAATATCGACCTATTATTCAACACTTACAACATTCGGAAGAGTAAGGCGACACCCATTTACCCACAAAGTAATGGGCAGGCCGAGATTACAAACAAAACAATAGACGAAAAACTAAAAAAATAAGTTGGACGGGGAATATGGCGAATGGTGTGAGGAGTTCTACAACGTTCTATGGGCTTGCAGGACTACACGCAGAGACGCTACTAGTCTATCACCTTTTATGCTAACGTATGGAACCGAAGCTATTCTCCCTACAAAAGCAATGATACCTACAACAAGAACTGAGGATTGAAGACGAAACATCTCGGCAGACTGATCTTGGCCAAGCTCGATGACTTAGAAGAAACTAAGGAGATGGCCCTGCAAAAAATAGAAAACTATCAAAGGCGACTACAGCTTGAATATAACAAGCGAGTTCGGCCAAGAGAATTTCAACCTGGGCAGTTAGTACTGAAAGAACTACCTAGTTATGAACGTGATAAGAAGGTAGGAAAATTAGCGGCGCGATGGGGCGGACCATACACGATTGTGGAAAAGGTGGGAGAAGGGGCATATAAGATATTGAAACTGGACGGAACACCCGAATCGTGGTCGTGGAATATTAGACACCTAAAGCTGTATCACCCATGAGGGGTGCGAAAACAGGTATGATATCTTGTCATTCGTATCCTTAAAAATCCATGCGGGGTAGGAACTATGACAATTGCGTCTAATGGTCATTCGTACTCGGGGCGACGGCAGTGTGCAAGTGCCGAGGTGACTTACACTAGAATGGGTATTCGTACTCGAGGCGATGGCAGTGTGAAAGTGCCGAGGTGCCTTACACTCGACGGGCTATTCGAACTCGGGGCGGTGGCCGGTGTGCAAGTGACGAGGTAGTCTAAGGGCTCTGGAGGTTGGAAACCAGCGTCCGATTGTCGGGGCATGAGTACTCGACAATCGAGCATACAACATTTCTCCCATCGCAAGTGTCCGAAATCACTTGCCCAAGGTATCTAATTAATATCTCCTTGGGGATATTGAGCCAATAAAGCTTAGGAAAGATGAATACCCTACTGTTTGTAGGTGAAAATAGTTTCTGCTGATTTCGGTAATTGCGGGTGTGCAGGTGAGAAATAATTTAAAACCTAAACAATGTACTGCAATGGAGTACTTTGGATTCGAGAGATCAATCTGTACAAGTCCGGCCTAAACCAAGAAATGGTCGTTCCAGAATTTTCGGTCACAAAGTGGAGGAGAATAGGTTGGTTTTGGGGAGGGAAGCAAGGAAAGTGGTGAGACCAGAATAGTTGATTCAGGAAGAGTAGTTGGGTTACTACGACTTGTTATCAGAAAAGTGAGAGAGCTAACAAGGTGAGCTAGCAAGTAAGTATTTCTGAGTGTTGTATCTCCCGTATGAACTTGTTGTTCAATGGAAATAGGTAAGACCTATTTATACAAGTAGGAGTAAAAATGTACCCTGGTCTCATTAAGGAGTGGAGAAGTAAATCGGAGGAGGTGGTAACCATATGCATGGAATTGATGTTCCATAAAGTGGTTAACACGTGAAACTGGTTTTCATGAAACTGATAACGTTATGGAATTGATGTCCCAGAAAGTTGTTAACGCATGTGCTTTATTTCCCATGAACGTTTCACACATAACTTCCCGTATTTACCAACCGCCTCACCCTTATGACACTTCCTTATGACGGGCGTAGTGTACGCCGCACGCTGTAAACCGCCAAACCAATACCCAAAGAGGATCCCCCCAGTTTATGTTGATGTCTCGAATGTTTTGGCATGTAGCACGTTGTTGTGGCTTGGCAAGTCAAGATCGGGAAACTTGCCAGCCTGATCTAGAAGAAGCTCTTGAGTATTTTAAAGACTCCAAGGATCCGGAAATTCAGGCAATAGTTAGAGGTTTGTCCGAGAATACTGACTACTCTAAGTTTGGGGGTAGTGATGGTCAAGTATCCCCATTAGAAGTCCCTAACTTGGGAATCGAGCCTAGTATACCCGAGGCATTACTTGAGTCTCTTCCGACTCATCAACCTCGATCCTCCCGATCTTGTCCAAGAGGAAATCCGCAACTAGAAACCCATAGTTGGAAAATTCATTTTTTCAAGACACTCATATGAAGCCCAAGTGGGCACCACAGAAAAACCCAGTTGTCTTGCAGGAAACCTTGGATGAGGATGTGCTTTGTCTATTCATTTTTTTGATTTGGTGCAGTTGTCTAATAATTGTGGCAATTTTATTTGACTTTGTTGACCCACAGTTGTTTCGACTATTGATATATGATTTGAAATGTAATTAGCCATTTTGTGGTATTAGACGTCTGGCTGAAGACTTTAAATTTAACACTTCTTGGGAGGTAACCCATGCTCATGCAACACGGTAATATCTTTCCTTATCTATTTTGCTTCAAACGGTAACAGTTTCTCCTTGTTCATGCTTTTAATTTCATCTTTAGAACATTGAGGACAATGTTAGATTTAAGTTTGGGGGTATGGGAGAAACTTTTTAGTTGCATTGTTAAACTCCAAAGTCTAGAAATTTATGTTTATTAAGGATGGCACTAACTAATCTAAGTGGATGGAAGCATTTTGGTTGTAGGAGTTCAGGGAACCAATGCGATTAGATGGAAACATCTAAAGAGTCTATTCATAAAAGCACGAGCTCGTGTGTTAGAAATAACATGGTAGTTTCTCCATTTCTTGTTGAGTCCTTTTCACTTCGTTTTTATTTTGTTTTCTTTTTTAAAATATGGTTCTCTAAGTGATTAGGTGGGGCTCACGATTCAAGTTGTTACCACTGCTAGGGTGAAATAGAGTGATTGAGTTACTAAAAAAAAAAAAAAAAACCCAGACCAATTAGAGAAAATGGAATAATTCTCAAAAATAAAAAAAATTAACACTTGGATAGCAATATGTGTGTGTTCTCCCTGTCTTCGTCGCCTAAACAAGCGTGGAACGCAGGATCCACGGGAATTACCATGTAATCTGCTGACAAGAAGCATGTGCTTGGATCCTCAAGATCTAATCATGTTGTTAAAAAAAAAAAAAAAAAAAAAAAAAAAAAAAAAAAAAAAGTTAATTGTCCAGGTGAATAAGTCGACCGCTGGTTCCCTTGTATATGCCAGACGAGTTGATCTAGAATTAGGATTGTCGACTACTGGTTCCCTTGTATATGCCGATTGTGTTGATATTAGTCGAGACCCGTATCTCGGTCCATTAGGATAGGTTCATTTTGGCAAGTGGCCTTGTACAGATATGAGAAACATCGTTCACCTAGTCAACATCAAAACCATCTACGTTTTTCCATATCCATCTTCTTAATCTATCCATGTGATTTGTTGACTCGGATATTGATGTCCATAGTGCGACTATCCGAGTAGAGCTCGTGTCACTTATATATGAATTTTAGTATGCTTGAGTGCAAACTCGTGTACAACAATTGAAATTTCGCATCGTGGTACTTCCTTCGTAGTCAAAAAGTATGCCAACCAAGGAGATTCTTTAGTGCCTTCCAAGGTTCCGCGTAGATAGTTAGGGTCCAGGAGTGTAAAGGTTTTGTGGGTACACCTCTTGTAAACCCTCCGAGACTATAACTCGGCCATTAGGGACACCTAGGGGTTTAAAATCTTATTGCATACGCTTAATGCAATCGACGATGCCTGCGACAGTGAGTTAGGATTTTATTTTTTAGATTTGATTTGCTCGGGACTAGCAAATAATAAGTTTGGGAGTATTTGATAGATACATTTATGTGTCTATTTTCATCTCGATTTTCTATATTGTTAGTATCCATTTTTGTACTTATTTTGGTATTTTATGTTTTTGTAGGTGTTTTTGGAGAAATACACTTGTGCGGAGAAATTAGCTCGAAAAGTGGAACTTGCGCACCCGGAGGAAACCTGCTATTCGTACCCCTCAAATGGATAAGGGGTAACTAGTTACTAAGGGGTACCTAAATTGCTATTTGCACCCTATCAGTCGGATAAGGGGCATTTCTTCTTCAACAGTTCAAAACGAGAATTTGGCATGAAATATAGCTTTCCCCTGCGTAAAAGTTTGATCTAATTTTGGAAGTGGGTTAGCGAGATTCAATCACGGATTTCGTTTGCTTAGGCCCTGTTTGGACTAAAAAGGGTTGTTAAGTCCATTAGACTCGATCAAATTGGGCTGTATCATTGGGTTTATGTGAAACAGGGGAGGATAGAAAGCTACGGGTTTTGTGGACCAGAATTTCAATCGAATTTCTGGGAGATATTCTTGGGATTAAGACACGAATATGTTGTGTGCTTTAAAACAGGTGTTGATGGTGGATTTTAGACAAGGGGTAAAATCGTAAAACCCCATGACCTAGTGTTACCCGCAACACATTAACTAAGAGCATTTAACTCAGGTGTAAATAATTAATAGGGGTATTTTTTCAAAATACCAGATTAGGGTTTTCAACATAGAACCCTAATTCCAAAACCAAGCCGCATATTGCGCACCATGGCAACCATGCCAAACCAAGCCGCACTCTGCGCACCATGGCAACCATGCCAAACCAAGCCGCATACAGCGCACCATGGCAACCATGCCAAACCAAGCCGCATACGCGCACCATGGCAACCATGCCAAACCAAGCCGCATCATCGCGCACCATGGCAACCATGCCAAACCAAGCCGCACTCTGCGCACCATGGCAACCATGCCAAACCAAGCCGCATACTGCGCACCATGGCAACCATGCCAAACCAAGCCGCACTCTGCGCACCATGGCAACCATGCCAAACCAAGCCGCACCCTGCGCACCATGGCAACAACGCCAAATTCCAAGCCGCTATGCCTTTGGCCCACGCCAAACATAGCGCCCTAGGTTTGCAAGACTTGCAACTAGGTCAACATGGCCGCACGCGCCATTGGCACATGCCAACACGTGTCACAAGCCATATTTCCAAGCCGCTATGCCTTTGGCCCACGCCCAACATAGCGCCCTAGGTTTGCAAGACTTGCAACTAGGTCAACATGGCCGCACGTGCCATTGGCACATGCAACCACGTGCCGCAAGCCATATTTCCGAGTCGCTATGCCTTGGGCCCACGCCAAACATAGCTCCCCTAGGTTTGCAAGACTTGCAACTAGGTCAACATGGCCGCACGTGTCATTGGCACATGCCAACACGTGCCGCAAGCCATATTTCCAAGCCGCTATGCCTTGGGCCCACGCCAAACATAGCGCCCTAGGTTTGCAAGACTTGCAACTAGGTCAACCTGGCCACACGTGCCATTGGCACATGCCAACACGTGTCGCAAGCCATATTTCCGAGTCGCTATGCCTTTGGCCCACGCCAAACATAGCGCCCTAGGTTTGCAAGACTTGCAACTAGGTCAACATGGCCGCACGTGCCATTGGCACATGCCAACACGTGCCGCAATCCATATTTCCAAGCCGCTATGCCTTGGGCCCACGCCAAACATAGCGACCTAGGTTTGCAAGACTTGCAACTAGGTCAACCTGGCCGCACGTGCCATTGGCACATGCCAACACGTGCCGCAAGCCATATTTCTAAGTTTGCTATGCCTTGGGCCCACGCCAAACATAGCGCCCTAGGTTTGCAAGACTTGCAACTAGGTCAACATGGCCGCACGTGCCATTGGCACATGCCAACACGTGCCGCAAGCCATATTTCCAAGCCGCTATGCCTTGGGCCCACGCCAAACATAGCGCCCTAGGTTTGCAAGACCAGCAACTAGGTCAACCTGGCCGCACGTGCCATTGGCACATGCCAACACGTGCCGCAAGCCATATTTCTAAGCCGCTATGCCTTGGGCCCACGCCAAACATAGCGGCGTAGGTTTGCAAGACTTGCAACTAGGTCAACAAGGCATTCCGCACATGCCATTGGCACATGCCAAACACACACGCTGGTAGCCTAACTTGCAAACCGTGCAACCTACCACCAAGGCATTCCGCACATGCCAAACACACACGCTGGTAGCCCAACTTGCAAACCGTGCAACCTACCACCAAGGCATTCCGCACATGCCATTAGCACATGCCAAGCACACACGCTGGTAACCTAACTTGCAAACCGTGCAACCTACCACTAAGGCATTCCGCACATGCCATTGGCACATGCCACACGCGCCACTAGCAGCGCCACTTGCACTCAAGATGCAACCAACACTCGAGACATCACACAAACTGGGGGATGCTTCTTTAGGGTTTTGGTTTGGCGGTCACAAAGATGCGCCGTACACTACGCTCACATTAAGAAAGCGTGAAAAGGAATAAAGCGGTCAAATAAAAGAGGAAATAATGGTGAAAAACGTTTTCGCCCATTAAACCATGCGGTTACCACCTCCTCCCATTATTTCACCCTTTACTCTCTTCCTTCATGAGGCCAGGGTACGTTTCAATCTCGAATTGTATAAATAGGTCTTACCTATTTCCACCAGAGGACAGGTCTCGGTCAGGAGAAATATACTACACTTACACTCTCAGAAAGGCAACTTTGCAAGCTCTCTCAAAAGCTTTCATCTCTTGCAAGCTTCCTAAGCTTTCACTTTCTGATACAAGTCGAGATACTACTCTCCTCAACATCTTTCTTTGCTTCCCTCCCCAAATCAACCCTTCTCCTCCTCTTTGTGACCGAAGCAAGTCTGGAACGGCCATTTCTTGGTTTAGGCCGGACTTGTACAGATCGATCTCTCGAACCTATAAAGTGCTCACGTGCAGCACATTTGTTTAGGGTTTGAATCAGTTTCTCACTCACTCATCGAAATTACCGAAATCAGCAGAAACGATTTTCACTAATAAACAATTGGCGACCACAGCGGGAGGATTGATCTATCGGCTACAATGTCAGACTGTCGATCTCGTTCTTCGACCCAGATGTCAAGATGGTGGGGGGAAGGCAACTCAATCCGACGCAACTACCAGACAACCCGGTTACTAGTTGTAAAACTACACGAGAAAACTGGGGACTTGCCGAAGATGCTACCGCTCAATCCGACTCAACTGCTAGACGCCCCAGTTACCAGTTGTAAAACTACACAAGACTCTGAAAATACTTGCTAGCTTACCATTTGTTAGCCTTCCCACTTTTCTGATACAAGTCGTAGTAACACAACTACTCTTCCAGAATCAACTATTCTGGTCTCATCGCTTTCCTTGCTTCCCTCCCCAAAACTAACCCATTCTCCTTCACTTTATGACCGAAGAAAGTCTGGAACGACCATTTCTTGGTTTAGGTCGGACTTGTACAGATTGATTTCTCGAATCTAAAGTACTCCATTACAGTACGTTTTTTAGGGTTTAAATTGTTTCTCACTCGTACACCCAAAATTACTGAAATCAGCAGAAACCATTTTTACCTACAAAGAATTGGCGACCACAGTGGGAGATTGATCTATCGGTCCCAATATCAGTTTATGAATACGTTTCTCTAACTCGGAAGGATGGTCAATTTTAGGACTGAATCTGTGTCCTCAAGCGCCACTCAGGCGAACGACAACGTTTCTTTTCCCAACACAACGCCCGACAATGCGACCAACGAAGGAATTCCAAGGCTGGCTGACCTAGTGCGGGTTCAGGAGATCCACACCAAAAACATGGGTCTAATGAAAGATGTAATTAACGCCATACTGGATTTCCTCATCAACCTGACGGTAGAGTTGAACGGTTCTCCCGCCTCGGAAACTCCAGAACTGGGGACTGACGTTCCAAATGATCACTCTCAAGCCAACAACTTCACTACTAATCAGAAACCCGTAAGCCAGGAAGCAGCCTCATTGGTAGAAAACTTATGTGAACTATTACATCTTTCAAAGGATCAGCGGATGGAGACGTTCACCGCCATCAATCGAATAATGCTAAGCGTGCCCTTGGTTCCTTCGCGCTCGGAAACGGCGAGAGCGCCAGATTTGTCCATCAATAATATCACGTTTACCGACGACGACATGATGGCAGAGGAAGGCCATAACCGTGCCCTACACGTCATAGCCCGAATCAAAGACGTGGAATTCTAAAGGGCTCTCATCGACACAGGAGCGTCCTCCAACGTTGTCACCCTCAGGACAGACAACCAAAAGTACGGCCAAACGAGGTTATACGACAATCCACTACAATGATCGATTTGAAGGCAACCAAACCATTACATATGGGTACCTCAATTTGGATCTATTGGTGGGACCTGTCCAATCAAAAGTAAGGTTCGAGGTAATTGAAAAGGAGCCAGATTACTGGGAAGGCCATGGCTCCACGACAACAGAATCATTCCTTCAACGTATCACCAGTGCTTGAAAACCATGTTAAACGGAGAGGTCATTATCTCTATGCGCCAATCTGTGGCATGGAGATTTTTGAGCCAAGACAGGGGCCGCAGGTCACCACCAACAAGGCTCACCACACTCCACTGCCGAAATGCACGTCCATTGAAGAAAGCGATGGTCTTGCACAACCCCATGGAGAAACCCGGTTTTACATCACACCTTCGAAAGAGAGACACACCCGCCTTCATCCGCAGAACCAGGGTTCGGCTCAAACCAAGAGAGGACGGGCTTTTATTACGGGCCACGACGAAAAAGGGAAAACCGTATATCAGTGCCGCTGCTAGCAATTAACAGGGGAGACTACCACACAGTCTCTCCGACCAATGGAACACAAACGTGGTGACGAGCCGCAGGAGGAGGTACCTGATGCACCATGGCAACTACAAGACGACACCAACTCGACCATGGACGAGCTTGAGGTTGTTAATGTCGGGAATGAAGAATATCCACGACCCATCTCTATAAGCTCGAATCTGCGCGCAGACGAACGCATAAAGTTGGTAGACCTCCTCAAGGAATATCAAGACTTGTTCGCGTCGACATACGAGGAAATGCCCGGCTTAGATGAGAAGCTGGTCACTCACTATTTGCACGTGACGGTCAAGCAGACCCCAAGGCAATTCCGGCATAATGTAGAAGAACAGATTAAGGCGGAGATTCGAAAGTTACTAGCAGCTGGTTTCATCAAACCGATCCATCACCCCACCTGGTTGGCAAACGTAGTTAGGTAAAAGAAGAATGATCAGATCAGATGTTGTGTCGATTTTAGAGATCTGAACAAATGTTGCCCTAAAGATGACTTTCCGCTCCCCAACATTGACATGCTAGTAGATGCCACCAGCGGACATGACATGTTTTCTTTCATGGATAGATACAACGGCTACAACCAAATAAAGATGTATGAACACGATGCAAGTAAGACGGCTTTTCGAACTCCTCTTGGAAACTTTTACTACACTGTGATGCCCTTCGGTTTGAAAAACGCTGGCGCCACATACCAACAAGCCATGACCACCATTTTTCACGATATGATGCATAAGCAAGTTGAAGATTATGTAGATGACATAGTGGTCAAGTCAAAAAAAATTATATGTTACATGCTATTGCATTTACATTGCTTGGTATATGCTATTGCATTTACATTGCTTGGTATATGCTATTGCATTTACATTGCTTGGTATATGTTACATGTTTTAGTTATATATGACTCTCAATTTGGACACTGGTTTAAAGAGTTCATGTTTTTATAAAACAAGGCACAACTTAATCAAAAATTTTACTTCCTTGAAAGAAAGGGTAATTTATGGTGTCAAATTTCTAAGAAAAGTTAAAAAAAAAAAAAAAAAAAAACATACGTCTTTAAGAAAATTTATATACAGACAAGGCATGAAGAGAAATTGAAGACAGATAATCATTAGGCATTACAAGAGTTCAATAGGCAAACAATGATCCTCAATCTCATTTGCCTTTGTGGCTTTACATAGCTTTTATCATCTAGAAGTTTCTTGACTTTAAGTGCATCTAGTATGTCTAGATCTGCCTCGAGCTCCACATTGTTGACGAGTAGGAGTTTAAATGTGCTGCAAAAGGAATTGTTGAAAAAAGACAAAGAGCAAGAAAACTCACACAGTTTCTTATCTTCTGACTCTCTTTCTTGTAGAAAAGTAATTATTCTGATCACCTGATTCGAGAGAAGTGAAGACCCAAAAGATCTGATAAAGCATGCACACGAAACACGAACACACAATATTCTACTGTTTTGAGAGGAGAAATCATTATGCTTTATATTGTTGTTGTTGAAGATGTTGAAATCGGCGGCCATGACTTGGTTGTGATTATGATAATCTAAGAGAGACATATCTGTTGTTTCATTGATATTTGGGTTAAGGTATACTTCGTTTCAGGGTTTTCTTCCAAGGTTATGGAGGAAGAAGTGGAAAGAAGATAGGGAAAACCTTTCCTACTTATAATGCTGGATATCTGCCCGGTAATTAATATTAGGGTTAGTTATGATCATTGATTTCTATTTATTAGTATTTGATTTAGCGGTCGATATGCTGACCGCTATATTTGACCAACACATGCGTCTGGAAGGTGTTAAAGGCTTTGGAGTCGGGCCAAGTGAACCTGTGCCGCTATATACAAAGTTCATTCACTTTATAACATTACCGGTGGATGAAATGCACTCTTGGCAATCAACAGTTTATTAAAACTTCTGCAAAAATAGGCCCACTATATTATATTCAAAAGGGATCGAAATTTTGTTTTTGATTGGTTTGGTAGTTTACACCCTTGATTGTTTGAGATGGGAAAGACATGGAATTGAAACCATCAATACATCTGGAATTTTATAAGGAAAATCTATGCACATAGATAGGCCCAAACAGAAACTTAAAGAAGAATTAAAAAGAAATTTAGGAAATTAAAATTGGAACTAATTTTTAGTAAATATAAGCAATCATCCATTATATTCACGCGCTTAGGAACTCTTCAAAATACAAACACACTTCAAAGCTTCTTTCATCTTCAACTTTCCTTCGGGCTTTCGAAGAAACCATACTGTCGAATATAAGAACCACTTGGATTTTTGATGGTTGATTTGAATGAATCATAGTTGGACTTCATCTAGAGTCGGATGTCATTTAAGGTCACAAAAGGGTTATTTTTGTCTTGATCCGTAATATAGACCGTTAGATCTAATGAACGGTCGAGCGTTAACAAAAGAATGAGTAAACCCTAACTAGTGGAAAACCCTATCCCTCGCCATATATAATGGATAAGATTATGTCCACACTGCCACCCCATCCCCAATTTTCTTCTTTCTTTCTGCTCTTGTAGCTGCCGCCGCCGCCGCCTTTGCACTTCTATGTTTGATATATTTTTTTTTGTTTTCGGTGGAGGGTTGGGGCTTGATTGAACAGATTTGAGGTTTCACGGGGTCTTCTCTAGAACTTGTTCAACTTTCTTTACTATGTTTGATAATTTATTAACTATATGTATTTTAGATAATCTCATCTCTAATAAGTATGACTTTTGTATTGTTTTCTGCAGAATTAACATCGTAATGATTTTTCCTCTCAAGTTTGAATTTGAAGATATTGTTTTAATGATAGACAACAGATGTTGATTTCTTAAAAATGTTAATTCGATAGAAAGCGGATGTACGTAGAAGATAATCATTTGTTTTTATTGGCTGCACTTTTTTGTTGTTCAAAAAGTAACAACCATGTAATGGATTTGTGTAATGCTTTGTTAATTAAATACCGGATCATCCAGGGTTAAATCATCTTTTTATTAGGGTTTTTGGTGTGGTTAAATGTTTGTTTGACTTTGGGTAGTGCCTCTCCCAATTTTCAATCTTTGTAGATTTTGATATTAAGTTTAAGATTTGGTTGTAAAAATTAGGCTTCACAGATAACTTTTTTTTGAGAAACAATACCTCTCATTTAACACCTCATAACTTCATCATGGCACGCGAACTCACGGTGAAAAATTTAGTTTCGGTATTTGAAATCTGATATGTACACCTTCATCACATTGGCTAAGAAGACATCTTCAGTATCTCCCACCGCTTGACTTGTCTTTGAATAAAATCAACATATGGTTATTCGGATCGATGTCTTGAGATAACAAGGTATAAAGTCCGGACAAATGAGAGAACATATTATCCAAGAAGAATCCATTATCTAAGAAAGAAATTTTTGACGAGTAAATTTTGAGATCTAAAAAATGAACAAAGAGAAGGTGAATAATGTTTTCATGTTAGGAAATAAGAGGTGCATGTTTTGTTAGGCTCGCATTGTGAAGCTGACAAAAAAAATTATGTTACTGAAATAGGAATTATCAGGATCAGAGAATGGAAAGCCGTTGTTGGGTTCAAAATTAGCATCATATAATTATGATTAGTTAAATGTTGTGCAAATTATCTTATTGATAGCCTTCCTTATCGCTAGTTAACCGCTTCCGTTGGGTCCACTTTCCTTATCTCTGCTAGTTAGCCTTCCTTATCTGCTAGTTAGCTACTTTGGATAGTCGACGGTAATCTTCACTATGATCTACATCAATGGTTCTTCATTATGATTGTTGAAATTATATAAGCGTTATATTTAGAATCTCCATTAATGGGTCTTTAGTAGAGCTCTAGATCTAATTTTTGGTGATGGAGGAAGAAGATGAGAATACTAAAGATAAGATTGACCTCTCTCTACAAATATGTCTCTCCCTGCCTTTTACTTTATACAGGTGTTTACATAGTGGATGACAGCTAATATGTAGTGGAGTACAACCAATATTGCCTCATGCTATTGATATTGCCTCGCTCTCTTAATGCTACTGCGCTCCTTTAATGTTGATGTGCTCCTTTAATGTTTTTGTGCTCCTTTTATGTGCATAAATAATGCGCGCTAAGGAAATCTATGAATGACGCGTTCTCAAAACGTGTTGTGCGATATTTGCCCCTACAACAATTGTTGTTGCTCCTCCATCCTCTTTGAAGATTGCCTTTTCCCTTTTCCTCTTTGTTTTTGTTTTATATTAGAGCTGATTCCAAAGACAATATCGAACTACATTTGAGATAGGTTAGGCCTTGGATGCTTGATTAAAAATATATATTTTGGGACTTAATGAATAAAAAATATATTTGTGTTTTGTAAAGGGGTATTTATAAAAGTTTTAGTGTTAATTTTGCATGAAAGTAGGGAGAGAAGATATTAGCACCTTGAGATAAAGTAATCAAGATAAAGAGAATTACTGGCATAGAATCTCTATCGCCGATAGAAACTCTTTCTCTATGATGCCTAACATATTGGCGTATTAGTTGTTGTTTGGCATACCCATAGGAAGAGGCATTGGAGAATGCGTTTCCAAGCTTCCATTACCAACAAGAGGCAATTGTAATGGTTCCAAACTTGCCCCGAAACAACTCATTTCCAAGGCATGAACACATTTTTGCTTCCATTTCAAAGTGATTTGCTTTACCACAGTTTCCCTTCCGTTCATGTGGCAAGAAAATAATATAACCTTGTTATCATCACACTTCGGTTTTGAACCAACCCCTTTGTTTGTGGGGCCGAAATATTACTTCCGGTGGGTATTTATTTATAGATCTAGCTCATCGGAAACCACAATAGTTAAACCCTATCATTTTCTTTTTTTCGTCCTGTTTGCAACCAGGTTGGGCGACTAAAGAATATAACTCACCACCGAACATATTTGCGTATCCATTCATCATTTTTTTTGCTCGGTTATCCATTCATCATTTAATCTTTGATTTCATTAATCTAATTTTTGATCCATGTATTTGCAAATCATAAAATCATAGGTAAGAGGAATATAAGGCATATTCCCACCTTAGAATTTTTGATCCTGTTTATGTAATAGAAGAATATAAGGCATATAATAGCCATTGAAATCAAACAAAATCAAGGACATAAACCAAATATAGCTTAGATGCAATATTTTTATTTAAAAAGAAAACAATCTAATTGTTATTTTCTAGATTTCCAAGTAGATCCGAAATCTCGACAAAAACCGAGTAAAGGATTAAGGAGGAAGATGATAGAGGAAAACCATGAGAGAAAAGTTTAGGATTTTTCCTGGAAAAAAGGTGAAGCGCGATGAAAAGTCAAGCGCCGGTAAGAATAAGGCCCATACTTATAATGAATACAAGAGCAACTTTGGTAATTTTCTTTCCACCTTAAAAACCTAAACTTATCCACAGATTCATTCAGTTCTCTCCTTCACTACACAGACAGCGCCCTCTTCGTCTTCAAATCTATTGAGAAATTCTGGGAAAAAATGATTTCGCATATCAAGTTATGCATGAAATAATGGTTTTTATGGAAAACCTCATACAACAATCATGGTTGTGATTCAGCATGATGATATCTCCTCTCAAAAGTATGTCTCATTTTCATCAATTTTGGTGCTCATGCTTGCGAAACAAACCGTCAATACTATAGATAACATTATTCAGGCAAACGGTATGCCTGATGGTGGACACTGGGTTCGCACTCTAATTTCTTACAACGCCTTAAAGAACAAGGTGATTTACAAGTAAGTGGAATGAAGCAATTTTCTTGTTTTTGAAAAATCGGAGTAAAATCACAGTCCTTAGTTGTTGGTGTTACTCAAGTTTTTGGTGAAGTAAAGGGTTTCAACTTCTTGTGTTTTTGTTAGCAATTGAAAATGACAGGAATGATGGTAGAAAATTTTGTTTTTCGTACAAGAATAACTTTTGTAGATCCAATGGGTTATTTTGTTGTTTAATCCTTGTTTTAATCATGTTAATCCAAAAATAAAAATTCAAGAAAATTGGTAATTTTCGACATGGTTGAAACCCTAGACTAGAATAGTTTGTTGTTTCATTCTTGAGGAGGTTAGTATTTGATTTAGTAGGAATTTTGATTTTACACGGTTTGTAAACTGGTTTCCCTTGACTTACACTATTAATTTTGTGTCATTCGTTGTGCATATGAGGTTAATTCGTCCCATCTTTCCCGAGCCTACTACTCTCAAAGGATTTGGTGCTCCATCAGAATTTCAATTTTTTAAAATTTTTTCTTTGGAATTTTTTACGAATTATGGTTAATCATCTGGTACTCTATTACCTAAAACATCTTAATACGAGTTACCTGGAGCAGCCGTCGAATGTCATGTGAGATGGACCATGAGGGGATGTGTGTGTCTTTCGAACCGGTGAAAAGTGTACAAGGTTTCTCTAACCTCCAAACCACCTTAATTGTTGACATTTATAGTATTAAGGTACTTTTGCGTTGAGACCCTCCAAACTAACCTAGCAGCCATAGGGTTGACGTAAAATATTACCTTGATTTTTATTTGTTATGACCTTTTGTTCTTGCTATTTTTGAATTTTTTTTTCTAAGATGTTGCTATGGTGAGTCTGGTGGTACTTATAGTGCCTAATATGTTTTTGTACTCATGTTCCCGCAAATTGGCAGAATGTGTATGTGCCATTCGGAAATTTTACGGTAGAAAGACCTATTTGAAATGTTTACGCAAAAAGTCTTTACTTCCTGCCATATGCCTTGAAGCCCCTGTATGAAGTATCCATTTATTAGAAAAAAATTTCCTTCGAACAATCCTTATTTGAAGAATTAAAAATATTCACAATAACTTCCCACTGTGCATCAGTAAGAGTATTAGCAAGTGGTACTCGATCTTGGGATGAAAGATAGTTTCCAGTTGAACTCGCATCAATCTTCATAAGTGCGGTATTAACAACAATTTGATCATCTTGTTCATAATTATCACCATTCAATTTTACCAGAGAAATCATCATACCCGTATAATCCTGAAGAATGTAAGTAATATAATAAAAATTGAATCAATTTTATGTTATTTCAATTCTGGCTCAGATGCCATGAAATAACAAGGTTGAGAAAATCAATCGAAGTTTTCTTATTGAAAAACTTGCCTTACAAAACAGGTTTTTATGTGAATTAATAGATAGAGATCAAACAAATCTACACGTAATTAATGTATTTCGTAACTAATAAAATATCTAACCATATATACGAAAATATACAATAAATACATATCTCCTAATAATGTTTTTGCTGGTGTTCTTTAACATTCTAATAATGTTTAGCAAAGACCTGAGAGGATCAGTTACGGATGCACAAGTACCAGCACATTTAAAAACAAATGATGTGGCCACATGATTTATCCCAATTACTCTTGAAAATCGTTGCACATCTCTCTTGCCTATGCGATTGTTTTGTTTACGGAAAAGAAAAATAGTCTCGAGAGTACATATTGCTACTAGCGAGGATGCATTTACAGGTATGGTATGTATCTATGTTGACCTTCGGTATCTTTGAGAAAAACCAAATTTGGGCTTCTCAGCAAAACAATATCTCTGCTGTCCACATACTTAAAATTTAACATTTTAAGCGGCTCCCGGAGAATCGTTGGCCGGAATTTTGGGTGGTTAAAGTGTGAAATGCAAAATAATCATGTGAAACAAAGTTAAAATTTGAACATTTGAACAATATGGAAGAGCATATGATTGTTTTACAAAGTTACGTTCGCTGTGACGTGACCATTTCCTGGCCAATTTCAATACCCTAATGTGGAAATCTTAAGCATTTCCAATCGTTGGATCCTTTGGTCTACACTTGCTCTTATATATATAAATGCCTAAAAATATAGAGTACCCTAAAATTCTCTTCCCGAAGCCGCCTCTAGAAAGTTTCTTTGGTTCGTTTGTCTTTCCGTGTCAGATCTGAAAATTTCTCTCAAACCCAAATTATTTGTTTCTCAGATAATGGATTCTTCTTCTTCTTCAAGAGTATGTTTATCCCTCACTGATCCTCTTATCACTGCTACTCTCATGATTCCTATAAAACTGCCGAAGGAAAAGAAGATCAAACCCTTGTCTTGTAGTTGATGATGATTTACTCACTCACACAATGATTTTTCCTCTCATAAATTACATTTTTGGTGGCTGCGATAAAGGTTCGGTTATCTGATATCCCACCACCCTAATTTGGTTTCTGGGTGTGGAATCTATAAACATCTTCTTCCTTGTCAGCTGAACCATAAGACTTACTATACTCCTCCAATAATCTATCATTGTGTTGTTGACTGTGATTATTCCGGGAAGCCTACGAATTTAAGAAAACTCATGCGTAGGTACAACCACACATAACAAATTTAGTCGCTAACATGGAAGCTTTAAGAAAAGAAAGGTGAAGGGGAGTATGAGATAATGTAGTTTTGATTTAAGTGAATTTGTATAATGGTCTACAACTAAAGAATTCCCAGTTTACTGCTCTCCTTCTTTTTCTAAAATTAGATTTTCAAAGATAATATTTCAAGCACAATTACTGTTATTCATGTTTTGACTAGTTGAGCAATTTCAATCTCC
>JAJJWW010016787.1:0-13036 GCA_023531295.1 Papaver armeniacum
AGTACTTAGTATGTACACTTATAAGTTCATAGATATATATTAAAATAATAGGAAGTGAACAAGAAGTACGTACCAATAACGTAATTATCTTTTGAAGTGCGGTTACAAAAGTTTCAAAGTGAGTCGTGGCGGGAGGTTGTGCTTGCGGAGGAACTTCAACGGTTGCCGCGCGGACAACATAAGGATGCGAGTACTTCAAATAACCCGTGAGGAAGTCTTGTTCGGTCTCATAACCGTTTTCCGCCAACTCCCAACCAATCCTATCTAGAACAAGTCTTTGTTCTTCCATCTCCCTCCAATGTACATTACGGGGTGGTGGATTGTAAACAACCATAATATGCTTATCATTTGCTCGGCATTGAGGAAAGTTATGAGAGAATTTATGATAAGATGTATCCGTAAGACTTTTCTGGTTGTACCCAAGTTGGCGCATTACACGGCGAGGGTTGTGTATAACAAATCCTTTTGATTAAACAACGTCACTTTGTAAAATGAAGCGTTATCGGGCCTAGCAAAGTGAACTCCGCTGGCATTCTTATATGGGTCAAACACAACATCTTTTGGAGTGATAGATTCCAATTCCAGTCTCATGCGGATCAATCGACTTTTGTTATTAGGCTTCGGAGTATTGATGAAATAGTATTTCTGAGCTAGAGGCTCTTACGGTCGCCAATCATGCATTAAGTTCAACGATTGTGTTGCGTGAAAAATATTGGGAAGTGTTCATAAGCCCACACCTTTACAATAAAAGATAGTTCAAAGGAAATGTATAAGAAACAAAATAATTGAAAATCAACAAAATTAATGACAGTGAGCGATAATTTCGAAAAATTGATTGCTAACTGAGAAAGATTTTTGGTTAGTTAAAATATAACTATACCGCACCTAAGCCAAACTGAGAACAATAATATTAACTTTCATATTAAAAGGTTAAAAGATTAAACACATAAATGGAAAGCTCTTAAACAAATTGCAACTAATATCATTTATTGGAACGAGATTCAATAAACAAAGCAGATTCGAAATGCCTAAAAGGCTCTTTCCTCCACTTGGTATATTCTTCCTGAGCTCGGTACCTATTCCCTCTGAATTTTGTGAGATACTCGTTGTATTAGTGACATAATTTTATGAGAGAGGTTGTTCAATCCTCTACATACGCATCACCGTAATCCATTTTGGTTTCTTGCACTTACAGTCCACAAATATTGGCATATAAGGACAAGTAGTAACAAGATTCCAAAAAAGGCTCGAAGGGCGGTGTTCTTCCGGTAGATCCAACACTATGTAGAAATTTTTAATATATTTGGTTTCTTCCTCAACATCCGCTTCTATCTTCGCGTGTCTTACACGTTCGTATATTTCTTTTGTTTCTTTGTGATACCATGCTTCATCTTCTTCTTCTATTTTCCATTTAAGTATCTCTTCTTCCATTGCGGCAATTGACTTGGTGGTTTCTTTCTTCCTTATAAGTTTTTCTTATATAAAGGCAATTGATTTCGTTGTGGATGATAATGGATTTCCTATTGGAGTGGATAATTTGTTCTTCTTAAGTTTTTCTTTTTCCATTGCAACAAAGAACTCGATAGTTGGTGATGGATTTTCTATTGAAGATATGTGGCGGAGCTTCCAATTATTTATTTTTGTTTGAGATAACAAGTGAAATGGGTAACTCTACCACTATAAATAGATGAGGACCTAACGGCTCAATTTCCACTTTAACAAACCGACATTTTTGTTACTCGCTAGGCTGAAAAAATGACGGTTATAATTCAAGACATTCGCATTAATTCGCGTAATTTTTAAAATCTTGAATGCCAGCGTTACCAAAAAATATCGACAACGCCGCCATCAGAATGCCGGCATCGAATAATATTTGATTACCATGCCGGAAGTGTGGTTATTTTATAAAGAAACCATAACAGTTTGTCACTCTTTACCGGCATAGATGTTTATATAAATACAACGCCGGCACTATAATGGCAGACAAAGATATTAAGATAATATGCCGGAATTTTAATTTATTTCACTTTTCGTAGGAATCACAGATGCACTTAGCACGTGCATCAAGCCTTTGAACCACTAGGTGACCCAAGTGGACGAGTTATAGTCTCATGAGGGTTTACATAGTAGATCTACCCACAAAACCAAACCAAAAACTAATAAACCTATCGATCTTCTTACGAAGATTCCGTCTCCGATTCACCTGAGTTAGTGGTACTCCGTTACTTTGGTTACCATGTAGCAGGCGTTTCTTCAAACGTGAATGCTTCCCCTTTTCCACTAAACAGCGCGCTTTCACGACTTCGTGCTTCAAAAACAACACAAAAACTTTTTTTTAAAATATAAATTGAAAAAAAATGAAATGTTTCGAATAAACCATAAAAATAATTACGAGTTGTTCAGGGGACAAGCTATTGCGGCTAGCATGCGAGATCCTCGATTTGTTTAATACTTCTTCTTTTCGGGTTCCCATAATCGTGGCTAAACCTATTATAAATCTTCCCCCATAATATCTAGGACGTAGAGTCATCTAGAACTCGATTTGCGTTGTACCATGCTCGGAGTCAAACAATGTCATTGGTTGTACGTGAAAGTAGGGGATGCATAGATTCTATACTAGTCTATTTATGGATTACTCTTCTGGGTTTAGGTTTTTATAATACACGGTTTGGGACAATTGGGTTCAAGTATTAGCTCTCTTTATATAGAGAAATACCTCAACGGCTAGGTTTTTTTGAAATCACAAACGCCGGCATTGATGTTTATAAAGTTAAGAAAGCCGGTATTGGTTTCCGGTATTGTTTTGTATTAAATGTCCATGTCGGTACCTGATTATTTTTATTATATAGAGATTGGGCCAAATATGCAGTAAATGCCGGCATCGTTTCCATAAATATATACAACGCCGACAGTAAAACCGGCATATAGAGTATTTGTACTTCTATGTCGGCATATGTGAAATTCAAAAAATAACGGCCAGTTTTCTTAAAAATATGAGTGTTGAAGCTTCATTCTCTATAAGACCCACCTATTCCCTTGGAAAAATATACTGAAAGCACCCACCAAATAACAAAAATCCTTTTCTCAAGATCTCAAGCGTAAAAAATATATCAAGCAAGCACGGTTAAAGCTTCACAAGCGATGAGAGATTCATCAACAAGCTCTATTTGCAAACCACCATCAAGCTCTACTTGCGGAGTAAGTAGACTCACCATTACCAATACTATATCGATAGTTAAAATCTTCTCTAGTAGGACGTTATCACTAATATAATCTTCTCTACGAGTCATCATTGCAGTTGTCAAATATGCAAGTCACCTTCTCATTTAGCCATGTATGGTCCTTATATTTATTCGAAGTATAGATATTGTGATGGGACACGCCGGTTTTGGATCGCAAAAACTAACGATGCTGAAAATGGAAGAATGTTTCTAAGGTGTTTGAATCACCCAAAATGCGAAGAGTTTTAATGGCTAGACAAAGCTGTGGCACTATCGGAATCAAGAGAAAAATACAAAGACCAATGCAAGCCTATTGATGGGTATGATGGGTGTTATATGAAGGGAAAGGAATATGTTGAAAGAGAACATGAACCAATGAAGATGCTACTTGACATCGAGCTTCCAGACGATGTCATCGAAAATATTCGCAAAAGGCTCAAAGGTGCCACAATTTTTGAAAAGGGATGGGATACTAAATAGGAGATCAAAAGTACTCCATTCCCATGTTTTTTAGTATGTTTTAATTTAAAGTTTCAAATATAATGTAATAGATTATTTAGGAATGAAATAAAAGAAGCATTCAGTAACTTATTCCAAACCAATGCCAGAATTCTTAAAACCTAAATTTCTGAAGGGTGCATAGAAAGATATCTTATTTACCATGCCGGTTTTCTGGAAAATTCACCAAGTTTAAAAAAAAATCAGATTTTCGGCATAGACAGAATAAAAATTTCCATGCCGTCAGGGTCCCAATTTTATGCAGGAAGTGTGTGACTTTCATCCCAATATACTGGCATAGTTTCATAAAATATTCGAATGCCGGCATTAGTTTCGGCATGGAATTGTAATGACATAACAGCGCCGGAACCATTGCCGGCTTTGGCTTATATAAAAATTTCAATGCCGGCGCATAACTAATTGTGTAAATAAAACTTAGAAAAAAACTATTTTTCATAAAAATCTAAACGTGTTCAACATAAACCAAAAAACTGAAATGTTCTTAATCCAGCTACCACAAACCAAAAGTAAACCAAACAAGCAAAGAGTTAATCATGAGTTACAAACAAAAACAAGTTCCAAATTGTTCAAAACCTACAACCAATTCCAAATTAAGAAACACAAATACTATGACTTGGTCTTTGGCTTCTTGGAAAACACTTTCCTTGTCTCCCCGAACAAAGCTTTTGCACTTGGGTCTTCCATTTTACCAAGATTTTCCTCGACTTCCTTCATTTCTTCGGGGGATAGCACCTCACCTTTCTCGTTATTGCAACCAAACATCTTCTTCATCTTGACAAGCTGACGCCGCTAGTTTCGTACGTCCAACACATAATTAGTATATATATAATAATAAAATATTATATTTACATTAAACGACTAAGCAATTAACAATACTTACAAGCAATACAACGGTTTTCTGAGGTCCGATAATTGTAGGTGGAGCTTCTGTAGGAGTTGGAACCGAAGGGTTTTTCTGGGTTGGAATTTCACCGTCATCCGGGCGCACAACAAAAGGATGTGAGACTTGATGGTAAAATCCTATGTAGTCGGGATGGGCTTCATCACCGTTTTCCGCAATCTCCCAATTAGTAGTATCTACCAAACGATGTGGTTCCCTATCCCTCTAATGTGTTGGTTCTGGATTTGGCGTATACTCTACCCTCAACCTTAAGGAAGTTGAAATGCTATGAGAATAGTCAATAGTGTACCTTTCAAACGCAAGTGTGAAAAGACGAGGGTACCCAAATATACCTCAATCTAAAACTTTTCCACCTATAATTCCTCTTACTGAAAGTGATTGTCTAAGGACCGAGTCGAGAAAATACAAAGAATCGGTATTCACACTTTGTGTGATCGTCTATGGATACGAGATCGAGACAATACAACAATCAAAGTGTGATTACTTGATAATAGGTTCGGACTTAACCAAACTCTATAGGATCACTATCAAGTAATATAGAATTAACGCTTGAGTATTTTACTTCTAATTATAATAAACAATTATAATTACGGAAATAGAAAAGTAAAAGACACAACAAGATTTTGTTAACGAGGAAACCGCAAATGCAGAAAAACCTCGGGACCTAGTCCAGAATTGAATACTCTCAGAATTAAGCCGCTATACAAAATCAAACCGACTTCGTATAGTTGAGACCAAGCAACTAAACCTATAGTTCACCTAGTTTCTTCAGTATCCTGGTGCTTCCGACATTCGATAAGTGCACGCACTGGAACTATTAGAGCATTGCTCGGCCGAACTCGCGTTGCTATCTCAAGCTTGTTTGTCAAGTTTAGTTGTCAAAACTATATCTCTTGATTTCTAGTCTACTATAGCTGTGTCTCTAACTAGGATAGTTAAATGTAGTTAAGATCCAGACTCCACGGCGTTCATCATACGAAGACGAAGAACTAATCAAGGAACTAGTGGATCTTCATCGACTAAAAGGTATGTGGGGACTTGAACTTATCAATCACTCAAAAGTTTATTTTATCTCCTACTCTTGAGACAAAAGTCATATAATCATATAGATTTCGCTTATACACATTTGTTATTTCGAGACGAGTTTACTCGCATATCTATTTCTCGAAATATGTGTTGGTAAGCTTTTGCTTTAACCAAGTTCATCTTTAATCGTGACGAAATTCATGTTGATATTTCAATATCTTGAAAATCGCTTTGATAAAAAATATTTTGTGAATAACAACTATATAACATCCTCTAAGAAAGTTTCAATGATTGAAATGAGAGTTTAGATTATATAACCATCTTTGGATATATAAGCATAGTGTGTTCGCACATTAATGTATAAGTCCATAAACCGAGAACCAAGTGTATACATATGTGTGTCAAAAATAACTACATAAAACTTGCAAAAAACAAATTTGTGTAGACACAAGGCTTGGTGCGTGATTCATACGCATATCGCATGGGTAAAAATATGTATTTTTCAGTTTCTTGTGAACCCTGAACCACTGAACCTCAGGGTTTTGATTTCTAGTAAACCAAGTTTTTGTTTCTTGTAAAACAATTAAACGCGTAAAAGGAATCCTCCCATAAATAAAACTCTTAAATAAAAAACTTGCAAAAAACAAATTTGTTTAGACACAAGGCTTGGTGCGTGATTCATGCGCATATCGCATGGGTAAAAATATGTATTTGGATTTCTTGTGAACTGAACCTCTAGGGTTTGGATTTCTTGTAAACCAAGTTTTTGTTTCTTGTAAAACAATTAAACGCGTAAAAGGAATCCTCCCATAAATAAAACTCTTAAATAAAAACTTGCAAAAAACAAATTTTTGTAGACACAAGGCTTGGTGCGTGATTCATGCGCATATCGCATGGGTAAAAATATGTATTACCGGTTCTTGTGAACCTGGAACCCTGAACCTCTAGGGTTTGATTTCTTGTAAACCAAGTTTTTGTTTCTTGTAAAACAATTAAAAGCGTAAAAGGAATCCTCCCATAAATAAAACTCTTAAATAAAAACTTGCAAAAAACAAATTTGTGTAGACTGAGGCTTGGTGCGTGATTCATGCGCATATCGCATGGGTAAAAATATGTATTTTCGGATTTCTTGTGAACCCTGAACCACTGAACCTCTAGGGTTTGGATTTCTTGTAAACCAAGTTTTTTGTTTCTTGTAAAACAATTAAACGCGTAAAAGGAATCCTCCATAAATAAAACTCTTAAATAAAAACTTGCAAAAAACAAATTTGTGTAGACACAAGGCTTGGTGCGTGATTCATGCGCATATCGCATGGGTAAAAATATGTATTTTCGGATTTCTTGTGAACCCTGAACCCTGAACCTCTAGGGTTTTGGTTTCTTGTAAACCAAGTTTTTGTTTCTTGTAAAACAATTAAACGCGTAAAAGGAATCCTCCCATAAATAAAACTCTTAAATAAAAACTTGCAAAAAAACAAATTTGTGTAGACACAAGGCTTGGTGCGTGATTCATGCGCATATCGCATGGGTAAAAATATGTATTTTCGGATTTCTTGTGAACCCTGAACCCTGAACCTCTAGGGTTTTGGATTTCTTGTAAACCAAGTTTTTTGTTTCTTGTAAAACAATTAAACGCGTAAAAGGAATCCTCCCATAAATAAAACTCTTAAATAAAAACTTGCAAAAAACAAATTTGTGTAGACACAAGGCTTGGTGCGTGATTCATGCGCATATCGCATGGGTAAAAATATGTATTTTCGGATTTCTTGTGAACCCTGAACCCAGAACCCTGAACCTCTAGGGTTTGGATTTCTTGTAAACCAAGTTTTTGTTTCTTGTAAAACAATTAAACGCGTAAAAGGAATCCTCCCATAAATAAAACTCTTAAATAAAAACTTGCAAAAAACAAATTTGTGTAGACACAAGGCTTAGTGCGTGATTCATGCGCATATCGCATGGGTAAAAATATGTATTTTCGGATTTCTTGTGAACCCTGAACCCTGAACCTCTAGGGTTTTGGATTTCTTGTAAACCAAGTTTTTGTTTCTTGTAAAACAATTAAACGCGTAAAAGGAATCCTCCATAAATAAAACTCTTAAATAAAAACTTGCAAAAAACAAATTTGTGTAGACACAAGGCTTGGTGCGTGATTCATGCGCATATCGCATGGGTAAAAATATGTATTTTGGATTTCTTGTGAACCCTGAACCTGAACCTCTAGGGTTTCGGATTTCTTGTAAACCAAGTTTTTGTTTCTTGTAAAACAATTAAACGCGTAAAAGGAATCCTCCCATAAATAAAACTCTTAAATAAAAACTTGCAAAAAACAAATTTGTGTAGACACAAGGCTTGGTGCGTGATTCATGCGCATATCGCATGGGTAAAAATATGTATTTTCGGATTTCTTGTGAACCCCTGAACCCTAGAACCTCTAGGGTTTGGATTTCTTGTAAACCAAGTTTTTTGTTTCTTGTAAAACAATTAAACGCGTAAAAGGAATCCTCCCATAAATAAAACTCTTAAATAAAAACTTGCAAAAAACAAATTTGTGTAGACACAAGGCTTGGTGCGTGATTCATGCGCATATCGCATGGGTAAAAATATGTATTTTTGGATTCTTGTGAACCCTGAACCTGAACCTCTAGGGTTTCGGATTTCTTGTAAACCAAGTTTTTTGTTTCTTGTAAAACAATTAAACGCGTAAAAGGAATCCTCCCATAAATAAAACTCTTAAATAAAAACTTGCAAAAAACAAATTTGTGTAGACACAAGGCTTGGTGCGTGATTCATGCGCATATCGCATGGGTAAAAATATGTATTTTCGGATTTCTTTGTGAACCCCTGAACCCTGAACCTCTAGGGTTTGGATTTCTTGTAAACCAAGTTTTTGTTTCTTGTAAAACAATTAAACGCGTAAAAGGAATCCTCCCATAAATAAAACTCTTAAATAAAAACTTGCAAAAAACAAATTTGTGTAGACACAAGGCTTGGTGCGTGATTCATGCGCATATCGCATGGGTAAAAATATGTATTTTCGGATTTCTTGTAAACCAAGTTTTTTGTTTCTTGTAAAACAATTAAACGCGTAAAAGGAATCCTCCCATAAATAAAACTCTTAAATAAAAACTTGCAAAAAACAAATTTGTGTAGACACAAGGCTTGGTGCGTGATTCATGCGCATATCGCATGGGTAAAAATATGTATTTTCGGATTTCTTGTGAACCCTGAACCTCTAGGGTTTTGGATTTCTTGTAAACCAAGTTTTTTGTTTCTTGTAAAACAATTAAACGCGTAAAAGGAATCCTCCCATAAATAAAACTCTTAAATAAAAACTTGCAAAAAACAAATTTGTGTAGACACAAGGCTTGGTGCGTGATTCATGCGCATATCGCATGGGTAAAAATATGTATTTTCGGATTTCTTGTGAACCCTGAACCCTGAACCTCTAGGGTTTCGGATTTCTTGTAAACCAAGTTTTTTGTTTCTTGTAAAACAATTAAACGCGTAAAAGGAATCCTCCCATAAATAAAACTCTTAAATAAAAACTTGCAAAAAACAAATTTGTGTAGACACAAGGCTTGGTGCGTGATTCATGCGCATATCGCATGGGTAAAAATATGTATTTCGGATTTCTTGTGAACCCTGAACCCTGAACCTCTAGGGTTTGGATTTCTTGTAAACCAAGTTTTTGTTTCTTGTAAAACAATTAAACGCGTAAAAGGAATCCTCCCATAAATAAAACTCTTAAATAAAAACTTGCAAAAAACAAATTTGTGTAGACACAAGGCTTGGTGCGTGATTCATGCGCATATCGCATGGGTAAAAATATGTATTTTCGGATTTCTTGTGAGACCCCCTGAACCCTGAACCTCTAGGGTTTCAGATTTCTTGTAAACCAAGTTTTTTGTTTCTTGTAAAACAATTAAACGCGTAAAAGGAATCCTCCCATAAATAAAACTCTTAAATAAAAACTTGCAAAAAACAAATTTGTGTAGACACAAGGCTTGGTGCGTGATTCATGCGCATATCGCATGGGTAAAAATATGTATTTTCGGATTTCTTGTGAACCACAGAACCACTGAACCTCTAGGGTTTGGATTTCTTGTAAACCAAGTTTTTGTTTCTTGTAAAACAATTAAACGCGTAAAAGGAATCCTCCCATAAATAAAACTCTTAAATAAAAACTTGCAAAAAACAAATTTGTGTAGACACAAGGCTTGGTGCGTGATTCATGCGCATATCGCATGGGTAAAAATATGTATTTTCGGATTTCTTGTGAACCCTGAACCTCTAGGGTTTTGGATTTCTTGTAAACCAAGTTTTTTGTTTCTTGTAAAACAATTAAACGCGTAAAAGGAATCCTCCCATAAATAAAACTCTTAAATAAAAACTTGCAAAAAACAAATTTGTGTAGACACAAGGCTTGGTGCGTGATTCATGCGCATATCGCATGGGTAAAAATATGTATTTTCGGATTTCTTGTGAACCACTGAACCCTGAACCTCTAGGGTTTGGATTTCTTGTAAACCAAGTTTTTGTTTCTTGTAAAACAATTAAACGCGTAAAAGGAATCCTCCCATAAATAAAACTCTTAAATAAAAACTTGCAAAAAACAAATTTGTGTAGACACAAGGCTTGGTGCGTGATTCATGCGCATATCGCATGGGTAAAAATATGTATTTTCGGATTTCTTGTGAACCTGACAGACCCTGAACCTCTAGGGTTTGGTTCTTGTAAACCAAGTTTTTGTTTCTTGTAAAACAATTAAACGCGTAAAAGGAATCCTCCCATAAATAAAACTCTTAAATAAAAACTTGCAAAAAACAAATTTGTGTAGACACAAGGCTTGGTGCGTGATTCATGCGCATATCGCATGGGTAAAAATATGTATTTTCGGATTTCTTGTGAACCACAGACCCTGAACCTCTAGGGTTTGGATTTCTTGTAAACCAAGTTTTTGTTTCTTGTAAAACAATTAAACGCGTAAAAGGAATCCTCCCATAAATAAAACTCTTAAATAAAAACTTGCAAAAAACAAATTTGTGTAGACACAAGGCTTGGTGCGTGATTCATGCGCATATCGCATGGGTAAAAATATGTATTTTCGGATTTCTTGTGAACCCTGAACCCTGAACCTCTAGGGTTTGGATTTCTTGTAAACCAAGTTTTTGTTTCTTGTAAAACAATTAAACGCGTAAAGGAATCCTCCCATAAATAAAACTCTTAAATAAAAACTTGCAAAAAACAAATTTGTGTAGACACAAGGCTTGGTGCGTGATTCATGCGCATATCGCATGGGTAAAAATATGTATTTTCGGATTTCTTGTGAACCACTGAACCCTGAACCTCTAGGGTTTGGATTTCTTGTAAACCAAGTTTTTGTTTCTTGTAAAACAATTAAACGCGTAAAAGGAATCCTCCCATAAATAAAACTCTTAAATAAAAACTTGCAAAAAACAAATTTGTGTAGACACAAGGCTTGGTGCGTGATTCATGCGCATATCGCATGGGTAAAAATATGTATTTTCGGATTTCTTGTGAACCACTGAACCACTGAACCTCTAGGGTTTGGATTTCTTGTAAACCAAGTTTTTGTTTCTTGTAAAACAATTAAACGCGTAAAAGGAATCCTCCCATAAATAAAACTCTTAAATAAAAACTTGCAAAAAACAAATTTGTGTAGACACAAGGCTTGGTGCGTGATTCATGCGCATATCGCATGGGTAAAAATATGTATTTTGGATTTCTTGTGAACCACTGAACCACTGAACCTCTAGGGTTTGGATTTCTTGTAAACCAAGTTTTTTGTTTCTTGTAAAACAATTAAACGCGTAAAAGGAATCCTCCCATAAATAAAACTCTTAAATAAAAACTTGCAAAAAACAAATTTGTGTAGACACAAGGCTTGGTGCGTGATTCATGCGCATATCGCATGGGTAAAAATATGTATTTTCGGATTTCTTGTGAACCCTGAACCTGAACCTCTAGGGTTTGGATTTCTTGTAAACCAAGTTTTTGTTTCTTGTAAAACAATTAAACGCGTAAAGGAATCCTCCCATAAATAAAACTCTTAAATAAAAACTTGCAAAAAACAAATTTGTGTAGACACAAGGCTTGGTGCGTGATTCATGCGCATATCGCATGGGTAAAAATATGTATTTTCGGATTTCTTGTGAACCCTGAACCCTGAACCTCTATGGTTTTGGATTTCTTGTAAACCAAGTTTTTTTGTTTCTTGTAAAACAATTAAACGCGTAAAAGGAATCCTCCCATAAATAAAACTCTTAAATAAAAACTTGCAAAAAACAAATTTGTGTAGACACAAGGCTTGGTGCGTGATTCATGCGCATATCGCATGGGTAAAAATATGTATTTTCGGTTCTTGTGAACCACTGAACCCACTGAACCTCTAGGGTTTGGTTCTTGTAAACCAAGTTTTTTGTTTCTTGTAAAACAATTAAACGCGTAAAGGAATCCTCCCATAAATAAAACTCTTAAATAAAAACTTGCAAAAAACAAATTTGTGTAGACACAAGGCTTGGTGCGTGATTCATGCGCATATCATGGGTAAAAATATGTATTTTCGGATTTCTTGTGAACCCTGAACCTCTAGGGTTTCGGATTTCTTGTAAACCAAGTTTTTTTGTTTCTTGTAAAACAATTAAACGCGTAAAAGGAATCCTCCCATAAATAAAACTCTTAAATAAAAACTTGCAAAAAACAAATTTGTGTAGACACAAGGCTTGGTGCGTGATTCATGCGCATATCGGATGGGTAAAAATATGTATTTTCGGATTTCTTGTGAACCCTGAACCCTGAACCTCTAGGGTTTGGATTTCTTGTAAACCAAGTTTTTGTTTCTTGTAAAACAATTAAACGCGAAAAGGAATCCTCCCATAAATAAAACTCTTAAATAAAAACTTGCAAAAAACAAATTTGTGTAGACACAAGGCTTGGTCGTGATTCATGCGCATATCGCATGGGTAAAAATATGTATTTTCGGATTTCTTGTGAACCCTGAACCTCTAGGGTTTCGGATTTCTTGTAAACCAAGTTTTTTGTTTCTTGTTTTACAAGAAACAAAAAACTTGCAAAAAACAAATTTGTGTAGACACAAGGCTTGGTGCGTGATTCATGCGCATATCGCATGGGTAAAAATATGTATTTTCGGAGTTCTTGTGAACCCTGAACCTCTAGGGTTTGGTTCTTGTAAACCAAGTTTTTTTGTTTCTTGTAAAACAATTAAACGCGTAAAAGGAATCCTCCAAACTCTTAAATAAAAACTTGCAAAAACAAATTTGTGTAGACACAAGGCTTGGTGCGTGATTCATGCGCATATCGCATAGGTAAAAATATGTATTTTATTTCA
>JAJJWW010016788.1:0-87115 GCA_023531295.1 Papaver armeniacum
ACACTACAGGAAAAATATACATCTACAACTGAAGATTTACAACGCTTCGTTAAGTATTGTAGAAAGTCCTATGTTTTACAACTGATTTCAAAGGAAGGGTTGTGGTATATCATCACTGCCAACCCTTAGGAAACAAGGGGTTGCGCTAAGAAAACAAACGACAACTCCTTAAGCAAAACAATTTGTGACGACATTTAGCTATAACAACTCATTTCATATATGTAGTAACTTAACCTATCACAATTATAACAAGTGTTGTTGAAGAACACAAAAATATGATAATGAAAAAAAGTTGAGATTCGAACATGAACCTACTTGCATGGAAGTCTAGCTTATCAACCACCCTTTCAGTTCACAAGTTTTGGTTTTTTTCTTTTTTTTTTAAATAGAAAAAAAACACTTATAAGTGTTGTTGAAGTAAAAATATATAATGTTGGAAAAAATGAGGTTATAGGGAGATTCGAACATGAATTTCCGCATGGACGTCTAGCTCATCAACCATCCTTACCGTTCACAAGTTTTGGTTTGTTTTTTTTTTTTAATAAAAATGTATAACAACACTTATAAGTGTTGTTGAAGTAAAATATAGAACATTAGAAGAAATGAGGATGGGGGATTTGATCCTCAACCTCCCGTATGGAAGTCTACACCACTAACCATACCTACACTATTACATGTTCTGTCAAGTTTGTGGTTCTTTAATACACTAACTTTATGACAACCCTTCATAAGAGTTGTAAAACATATTGTAATGCTCAAAAATAATGCTCGGGTGATCGAGCCTCAAACAAAGACGAAGCCTTCTCTCGTAAACAATCACATACACGCCTTCTCGTAAATAATTACCTACATTTTCACTATTTGTAATATTTACTTTACTCACTTCGCATAAGGGTACTGGTAATTTTCACAGTCTCCATAATATTTATTACCTTTATTTCTAGTAAGGGTAATATGGTGATTTTAACAATTTATAATATTTAGTTTACTTATTTTCCGATAAGCGTGGTCTGGGGTCATTTTCATAGTCTTCATAATATTTATTGCATTAATTTCCAAGAAGGGTAATATGGTCATTTTCAATCGTAGTATTTACTTTACTTTTTTTCGATAAGGGTAGTGGTCACTTTCACAATCTCCATAATATTTATTGCACAAATTTCCATGAAGGGTAATATATCATTTTCACTATCTGTAATATTTACTTTATTTATTTCAGATAAGGATAGTTTAGTAATTTTCATAATCTCCGTAATATTTATTACCTTTATTTCTAGTAAGGGTAATATGGTCATTTTAACTCTGGTAATCTTCGAACCTGGGATGTTCAATACCGATATATTTCTTATCAATTGGCCGATATATTTCTTACTCAGTAAATGGATAGATTCGTCGTTCTTACCAAGTTTCGACTTAGAGTAGTCAACTCGCGGCCAGGATTCGATATTCGGAGCATGGTATGCATAGAATATGCATAAATAAGGTTTGTTTAAGGTTTCGTAGAATATCTCAAGGAATCTTACCTTGTAAATGGATGGATTCGTCGTTCTTACCAAGTTTCATTCTTAGAGTAGTCAACTCGCGGCCAGGTTTCGATCTCGGAGCATTGTATACATAGAATATGCGAAATAAGGTTTGTTTAAGGTTTCGTAGAATATACCGAAGGAATCTTCCCTATAAATGGATGGGTATTTTTACAAAGTTTGACTTGAGTAGTCAACTCGCGGCCAAGTTTCGATCTTGGAGCCCGGTATGCATACAATATACGAAATAAGGTTTGTTTAAGGTTTCGTAGAATATCTAGAAGAAATCTTAATTGTAAATGGATGGATTCATCATTCTTACCAAGTTTCGACTTAGAGTAGTCAAATCGCGGCCAAGTTTCGATCTCGGATCCCTTGCACGATACAATATGCGTAAATAAGGTTTGTTTAAGGTTTCATAGAATATCTAGAAGAAATCTTACATCAGAAATGATGGATTGCTGCTTTTACCGAATTTCCGAATTAGAGTAGTCAACCTGTGCCGATTTCGATCTCGGATCTGGTATGCATAGAATATGCGTAAATATGGTTTATTTTAAAGTTTTGAGAATATCTCAAGAAATCTTACCCGTAAATGGATGAATTCGTCATTCTTATCAAGTTTCGACTTAGAGTAGTCAACTCGCGGCCGGTTTCGATCTCGGATCCTGCACGCATGCAATATGCGTAAATAGGGTTTATTTTAAAGTTTCGTAGAATATCTCAAGGAATCTTACCTGTAAATGGATGAATTCGTCGTTCTTATCAAGTTTTCGACTTAGAGTAGTCAACTCGCGGCCAGGTTTCGATCTCGGATCCTAGTACGCATACAATATGCAGAAATAGGGTTTTTTTTAAGGTTTGTAGAATATCTCGAAGAAATCTTACCTGTAAATGGATGGATTCGTCGTTCTTACCAAGTTTCTGACTTAGAGTAGTCAAATCGCACCTGGTTTCGATCTTGGATCCTTGTACGCATACAATATGCAGAAATAGGGTTTTTTTAAGGTTTCGTAGAATATCTCGAATGAATCTTACCTGTAAATGGATGAATTCGTCGTTCTTACCAAGTTTCTGACTTAGAGTAGTCAACTCGCGGCCAGGTTTCGATCTCGGATCCTGGTACGCATACAATATGCAGAAATAGGGTTTATTTTAAAGTTTCGTAGAATATCTCGAAGGAATCTTACCTGTAAATGGATGAATTCGCCGTTCTTATCAAGTTTCTGATAGAGTAGTCAAATCGCGCTCGTTTCGATCTCGAATCCTATACGCATACAATATGCAGAAATAGGTTTATTTTAAGGTTTTGTAGAATATCTCGAAGGAATCTTACCTCTAAATGGATGAATTCGTCGTTCTTACCAAGTTTCTGACTTAGAGTAGTCAACTCACGGCCAGGTTTCGATCTCGGATCCTGGTACGCATACAATATGCATAAATAGGGTTTGTTTAAGGTTTCGTAGAATATCTCGAAGGAATCTTACGTGTAAATGGATGGATTCATCGTTACTACCAAGTTTCTGACTTAGAGTAGTCAAATCGCGCTGTGTTTCGATCTCGTGAGCTCCTGGTTTGCATACAATATGCGAAATAAGGTTTGTTTACCCGAGAAGGTCCGAAATTCTTGTTTGCATACCTAGTATGCAAACACAAATGGTTAAGTTCTAGAATGGGTATTGTATGAATCTCATACTCATGAACTAAAACATTTAAGATCTAAGGAATTTCTTACACTAAGGCTTTGAATTTCATACACTAAGTGAAGGTTCAAATCCAAAAGATACCTATCACTTATGTATTGGTTTCAACGATGATGCTTATTCTCAACTAAGCGTGAACTACGTTGGCTTGATCCCACTCTAGTACGTAGGGCCACTCGATTTAAAAGTTTTTAAACTTTGTTTTGTGTGTGTTTTTATTTTTTTGAAAATAGGGGGAGAATGTTGGATATTTTCAAGGTTTTCCGCTACGCAGATTTTCCAACGGTGATCGACCTAGAAGTTTTTACGGTTTTATTTTAGAAAACCTAGAAGTTTCCATTCATTTTTCAATTCAAATTTTAACGGATGCGTCTTTTTCCCATGAGTCACCATTAATGGTGTTTTGAAGCGTCATTGGTAATGAAACGACATTACCAACGGGCATGATTATCACTATAAGTAGCGAAGATGTTCTCCCATTCCAAGACATCAAAAGCAATCTGCTTTTCTTCTTCTATAATAGCATCATCAAAATCTTATACGGTGTGATTCTTGGTCGATCGGGTCAAGGAAGTACAATCCTTGAATTCGATTACGGTGTTAGAGCTTCATTGAATCCTGAAGGCATAATTCGAGAGACCTGTTGTACTCGCCAAGTTAATTGGGAAAGGTCGAATTATTGTCTAAAAGAATCGAAAGATTTGAAGTCAATGGGTACACCATTGTTTGGTTTTCTCGTTTTTTTCTTTATTCATCCTCTTGTAATTAACCCAATTTTCCAACAAAACACACCAATTATCGAATTCATTTTTATTTTTTGGATTCATTCTTATATATTTTTTTGGATTTTTTTATATCGTAATATCGATAACAATGCCATAAATTTATTAATATTTTTTTTGGAATTTTTTTCGTGTCGAAGGTTGATAATATAACCGAATAATGAGTTCGTATTAACACAAAGAGAAACACATGCTTCTCAATCCGTATGAGAATCCCAAGTACAATCTCAACCGTCAAGATCTTCCCTTAATCCGTATGAGTGGATCAAATGAAATCTTGTTCGTACATTCTTTTACACCTAACCCCTCCTCAACACTAAGAACTCCTTCCTATCAATTTTCTCTTTCTTCTTCCTCTCCGTCTCTTTTCTTCCTCAGCCTGCGCCTCCGACTCTCCCTCTTTTTTTTTTTTCCTCGCAGATCTAATGCGTGTTGTTGATATTTACTTCTTCCATATGGATTTGCATCATACCCATCTATAATCAACATCATATAACCTTAATTTCATCTTCATTCGAATCTCGAGACCAAATTCAGAAACCCTAGCTCAGTTCATCTCCAATACAAGTTTAGAATTTCAGTTGAGACTTAACCCATGATTCTTCATCAAACCACAACTCTAATTTCATCTCTTAAAACTTCGTGAGCATCAATCGGTTCTATAAATCCTAATTCTGAATATAACAAACATCGACTCCTTCCTTTCCACAAATCAATAAACGTCAATCACCACCACCAACCGTTATCCCTAACTTGTCTAATCTAATCTCTCGATCACAACCTCGCAGTTCACGAAATCGCCCGAAGAGAAGAAGAAGAAGAAGAAGAAGATGAGAGAAGAAGAAGAAAGAAGATTAGGTTTTTTGTTCTTCCCCAATTTAAGAATTAAGGTTTTGAGAAGTTGCATGGTGGTTGTTTATGATTGTAGAAGCAACAAGATGAGATTTTTGGTGTTGATTGTTGTTGAATCGAAAAATTGAGAAGATGGATTAGCCTTAAGGTATTGGGCTAGTATTTGAGGTAATAGTCCTAATCTATGATGTATGTTATGTTAAGATCAATATTATTATATGTGTTTGAATCTGTATGATTTGGTGAAGCTGTTGATTTAACGATTTTGGTATTGAGTAGGATTTTGTAATGTTGGTGGTTGTGGGTATGAAATGGAAATGGAGTTTTCTGTTGAATCGAAGTGCGGTGGTGGCTTTGTAATATGAATGTAATTGTGTGTATTGGTGATGATACTGAGTGAGTGTATTAGTGATGATACTGAGTGAGTGTATAACAACTATACTGAGTGAGTGAGTGAGTGATACTGAGTGGTGATGATACTGAGTGAGTGTATTGGCTTTGTAAGATGAATGTAATTGTGTGTATTGGCTGAAATTGGTGGACTGATATGTGATAGTTGAGTTTTTGGTGGTTGATACTGATGATGGTGGTTGAGTCGCAGCATATTGATGGGAATGGCGGTGACATTGCCGTGAGCATCAGCTGGGTATGGAGCTACAGATGAAATTGATTTGAAGCTGCAATAGATGGTATGCAAGAAAAAGACTGGATATCTTTGGTTGCAGTGCACAGTGATGCATTTCTTGATGTTGCTTTCTATTTCAGGGGCAGATTTGGATTTGACAAAAATGAGAGGTATACTTCTTAAGCCTGTTTCTGGTAATTTTATTGTTGTTGATCATGATATCTTCTGGAGCTACTACGAATTTGAGAGGTATACTTCTTAAGTGCAATAGCCACTTCAATCTACTACGAATTTGAGTTCAATTCTGTATTAACCTTCATTACTAACTTGGATTCCTCACAGGTAACATCTTCTGGAGGCAATGTAGTTAATTATTTGAAAGGAACATCAGGGGACAAGTTTGAATTTAAGGCTCCACGAAAGGGAATGTATAAATTATGCTTCCACAATCCTTATTCAACTCCAGATCGTATCTTTCTACATCCATGTTGGTCATATCCCCAATGAGCATGACCTTGCAAAAGATGGTTGGTTATTTCTGTTAGTATTGTATTTTAATAGTTTTTTGCACCTAGCAGATCTCTTTTTATGGATGGTGCGAGATAAAAGCTCATGTTTTTCGTCTTCGCTTTGTTAACGTTATTTCGGGTGATTGATTCTTTGTAGAACATTTGGACCCAATAAATGTCAAGATTGCCGAGTTGAGAGAGGCGTTGAGTCTGTCACGCAGAGCAGTAGAAGTACCTAAAAGCGCGTGGTTCCGGCATCGCCATGATAAGCTCATCTCTCTCTACCTCATGTGTGCGTGTTTACTTCATGGTATTTGTAGATGGATATTAAATTTGGAAGGCATGACATGATAATTAGTCACCATAGACAGCTTAAGTTATATGACATGGCCATTGACATGCAAATATGGAGTCAATATTCTTGCTGACCTAGTAGGGGAGGTCTGATTTCTTATGTCCATGTCTAACATGATTACATGGGTTAATATTTAACCAATGATGAGTGATTGTTTATTTTGGACTTGGCTAAAATACCGTTGTCAAGAATAAATAACCAACTCATATCTGGTTCTAATAATAACCTTCACTTTGAAGTTTGTGAATCACATAATACTATAACCAGAAAAAATTGGACTGAAGGACTAAGATTCAAACTATCATAGTTCTATAGTGCGATTTCATCGAATTGAGACTTATCAATGTCTTTGGGTAGTAATTGATTGAATATGGGGGTTTTGTGGTTTGTGCTTTGTGGGATTTAATATAAATTTAATTTACTGGTTCTTGTGCTTTGTGTTTGCAGTTGATTTACCAACTTGGTTTGGAAATGTTAAAGATACATTTTTGCGAGACAACCCCGGTGAGTATTTTACATTGGAATCGCCAAAATGGACCCAATTGCACCTGTAAATCTTACATGCTTCAGGTACGTTTATACTATTGGCTCTAAATTAGTTCCTTTTCAATAAGTTCGGATTTTGTGGGCTATGCTCATTGTCTTTGTGTGTTTTCTTTTTATGTGCAATATCAGTGCTCGAATTGATTGGATGTCAAGCCTTCTAATAAGATTGGCAAGTCGATGTGGCAAAGCTTGAGGATACCGGGAGGAGTGTGCTTGTATGATAGTGCTTGTCTGATTGTATGATAGATATATGATATTTTTAGTCATGTTCAAAGAATATATCATTTTCTTTTCTTTCGTTGCGCAACACACTTTCATACAAGGTGATCTGAAGTTACCTAGGTAATGTAATTGGAGTGGCAGTCTTGAATGAATGTAAATGTGTTACACTTGGAAGGTTAATATGAAATTATAAACGTGAAATACTTTCGGCAATTCGGTTTAGCTATAATTTTTTTTCAAAATTGTTTATGCACACAACTTCTAATAAGAGTTGTGTTCCATATTTCAACTACACAAACCAGTGGTTGTGAAAGAATATACAGACGACATAACTAGGTGTTGTCCAACATAGTTCTACAACTCTAACAAGTGTAGTGAAAATCTTATTCATAATAGTAATAAGAGTTGTTACATATTTCTACAATACACATCTTAGGTTGTCTAAGATAGTCCTTCAACTTATACAAGTGTTGTGTTACATATTTCTATGATACACATCCTTTGTTGTCCAAGATAGTCCTATAACACTAGCAAGAGTTGTGTTAGGCTTTCTAAAAAAATCGAAAGAGAATCACAACTTTGGCAAAATATTGTCGAACCATGAATCACATCACCCTTTACAACACTTAGTCAAGTATTGTAGAAAAGCTTGGACTTTCTACAATACCCCACCTACACAATACACAAAAAAGCGTTGTAGTAGGGGTATTACAACCCTAATACAGTGTTGTAAATGATGATTTTTCCCGTAGTGGAAAGAACCAACTTTCAAAGGTTTGCTAACTAGTGTTAAAGGTTAGGAGGGAAAACACACCGATCAAATGGGAGCATTGGTTGAGAATGCCGGAGTGTGTCCATCTATTGGTGGATACTTGGAATTGCGTGGTACATTTTTTAGTGAGGGACTATCTATAGCATTTGCACCGAAACATGCGGTTTGCGTGGACCAACTCAAGCATAGAAGAATTGTCATTGCTTTGGTGGATAAAATCATTTTATTGGTAAACAACTCAATAGAAAATGTCCATTACCTCCTCTATGTAGGTTTAATTAGTTTGTGCGAGAAGTTCACAAACAACAAGAGCAAGGAATGGATGAAAATTTATGAGGACAACATGGCCCTTTTGGAATGTTATAGATTTAGCCTAGGGAATGTCCCATAGATTTGAGTAAGGAGTGATTATGATTAGGGAATAAAGCATCTTTTGTGTAGTGTACAATGGAGTACTAGACAAAACATTCGTACTTTTGGAGTACTTTGTAATCGCATGCGTGTTTTGTGCAATGTACTTTGAGTGCTACAAATGAATGAAATGGATGTGTTTTTTGGGTGTATTCCCATTTGTTCTGCATCATATTTATTACCAAACCCTTCCGGCTCTCCCGGGGTCGGCACGGTATTATTTCTTCAGATCACTGGCATAATGCATGACAAGACGGGAAAGCTACCCGATATGGCCTGCTGTCCGGCTTTCCAAGCCGGCGCTTTCTACGCCGGCAATTTTTATGAAATTTACCATGCCGCTAAGAAATCCCTTAAAAGATTGTTCCTGGATGTTTTTTTCTATCAGTTTAAGAAGGTCCCTGGTTTTGCAGGGTTGTCGGCTTTATTGCGCTAAAGACCGTTATTGAGGAGAACCATGCCGGCTAAGAACTCCTCAAAAATTGTTCATGAATGTTATTTTCTATAAAGCCGGTAAGGTGTATTATAATATCCATGCCGACAGAACAAACAGTCGGAAAAGCTTTTAATATAGGATAATGCCGACTATGAGGGCGTCGGCAAGCTTCTAATTTAGGACAATGCCGACTATATATCGGATACAAACCTTAATTAAAGCATACAAACGTTAAAATCTTAACCCTAACACATTTGGGACATAGATAGTATCTTTTTCCGGTACACAATTTTTTAGGAGAGGTAATTAGCTTCATCCTGATGTAACATGGATACATTCATGGTAGAAGGTTGATTTTAGCAACTTCATCTTCATACGGAGCTACACGCTCATCTATCCAATAGAAAAACCCACAACAAGTGCATTTTGAAGCATACGACCGATATACACCTCCTATTGCGGCTTTCATGAGAAATAAGAATCCCTTACAACCTTCAATAGTGCATTTGCTTTGCCTTCAAAGGGACAATCGTTTGCAAAATGACAACTTAGAGTACAAAGACTACAAATATTTGGTAGTGAAACTTCCATTCTTTATGCAAGGTTGAAGATGAAGTTGGGAATGCTTTTATAATAACAACATACCTAATATCTTGATTTTGAAATTTTTAGCTTAGTTGAGCATTCAATGGGTTGTACTTTGTACCTAAAGGTCAACTAACATTTAGGCTTCAAAAAAGGTATAGATTTCATACCATGTCATGCCTCAAGTACTTTGTCTAAAACTGCATAAACAAAATAATAACTTCTAAAGAAACTAAAACTAGAAAATTAAAATAAGTTTAACAAGTCTAAAACCACAATCTAAGAGTTCAAAACATAATGTAATAGTTCAAACCACAATAAAGTTTCTAAAGCAAGTAAACATAATAAAGTTTAAGAATTTCAAGGATCCTTCTCATTGTTGTTATCTTCCTCCCCATCATTAGCTTTTTCATAGGCATCGGCTTTTGTGTTTCCCTTCCCCTTCACCGGACCTATGTAGTCACCATCCTCATTGTAATAGGGTTCACCGAGAAAAGTCACATGCCCCTAAAAAAAGTTCTTGGATCAACCTCCTCTTCTTCCTCCTATGATGATGTGCATTCTTCATAGTTGAGGGATTGCTAGACTGTTCATAAACCTTAGAAATTCTTCCGGATTTTCTTTACCCATCAAACATAACTTTCTAAACGGGCAATTCTCTTCAGTTTCATCTCTAGGATCTTCTAAATTAGGATAAATTGTGTCCAAATATTCAAATAGCTCTTCCCGCATTGTTAACAAGACAAGGTAGATCTTCTTTTATTTCCTCTCGGGGAACCTAAACGATTGCACAAATAAGATATATGAAAACAAACAACACAACACCGTTGATCTTCTTCCAACGGCTTAGGAAGGGCAGATAAACTAAACACTGCTTCGACTACGGTAGAGTCGGGAAGGTGTTAACCAACTACCTTGCCGACGAATAAAACGCAATAGGAATGGTCCTATTTATGAAGGATGCCGACTAATAACTTAGGAAATTAAGGTTTATGTGGCCTAATGTCGGCATGGTACAAGTATAAAACCACGCGACCAAATATAATCCGGCATGGTAGGTTATTATACCCTGCCGGCCAGAGCATGTCCAACAGTCGCCATGGCTACGATGAAAAGTCGGCATGTTATTCATCCCGAGACCATGCCTGGCTCTTTCAAAATACCAATTGTCGGCGTGTTGTTCAACTATCGACCTTGTCGGACAAAAATCTGAAAAAATCATAATTTTCGATTTCTAACTAATCTAACAATCATATACAACAAAACAATAATGGGTTTGAGTTTATAAATCACTTACAATCTTCTTTTCGCCTTTAGAGGTTTCTTTTCAAAGATTCTTCAAGGATTGCATTCTTGGGTTTACTCGTTCCAACCTTTCCCTTACCTTTTCCTCTGGTTTGGATCTTTTCATATTTTGATTGAATCTCTCTTGCTCTGGATCGTTTAGCATCAACCATTTTTTTGTAGAAAATCAAAATTGAAAATTTTGGTTGATTTTAGGTTTTTGAATGAAGAGAAGAGGAGAGGATTAGAGAAGAAGGATTAGAGGAAGATTAATCGGTTTTTAGTTTTTAAGTTTAGGGTTTAGTTTTAGGTTAATTAGTGTAGGGGTATAAAAGTAACTTTATCACGTTTTGGCCTCCCCTTAGTAAGGGCACATGTCCATTTAAATTTGGGTATACCCCAATCTGCCAGGCTAATTAAGATGTTAGGATTCTCGAAATTAGATGAGTTACTTTGAGAAGTAAAGCATGCAACTCGAAAAAGTTGGAACAATGAGAAACGATGCCGGATTGCGAGCGTAAATGTTGATCCAATCTTCACCCAAACCACGAAGATTAGCGGAGACAAGTTCAAGGTCGAAACAAGTTCATGGACGGATGCAAGAGCGTCGGCCAATTTCCTTGATTTTTGATATATATTCGGATATAGAAGAATTTCCTCTTTGGACAGTTGGGAGATTGGCTTTGAGTTGAAGACGAGCACCGAATCTAGGTCGAACGACAAGGAACTTGTTGAGATAGAAACAGTATTTTCGGAGGAAGACAAGTTGGAGTTGGATGTCGACATTGTTATAGAAAAGATAAAGAAAGAAGGAGATATAATTGAAAAAGGAGAATGGGAGAGAAGAAGAAGAAGAAGAAGAGGCAAAGCGGTTATGAAGAACAAAACCGTCAAAAGTAATATTTGGAAGGGTTTGAAGCGGAAATGATTAACCTACCGCGTAAATATCCCGTGTGAAAATCCCGCCTCTAATAGGAATGGGACCCACATGTGCCCGCTACCGATCCCAATGCAGAGAAGCATTGATCTCGTCCATTCATTCCCTAGCGGGATCTTTTTGCGGGAAAACATGCGGTACGTGTAGCACTTCCTGGGTTTGATGTGTTCCGCACCATTATTCTTCGTCTCTTTAACAAATCTCAATCGTTCATTTTATTTTATTTTTAATCTCGAATCTAAATTAAATAAAATGTGCGTAGTATAATAAATTTGAACGAACCCGAAGTAACGAGGTAAGATTTCATGTTAGCATTAACATAAAATCTGCATCTTATTTCAAAAATCACTCATGCCTAATTTCAAAAATTACTCATGCCTTATTTCAAAAACAAACTGTTGAGAACAAAGCTCCAAGCTGCGCATCCCAAATAGGCACCATCAACAGGTTTGGGCATCACAACACCTATCTTACATTAATGGTCGGAGATAATTTTTTTAATACTCTCTCTTTAATTTCTTCTTAATTTTGTATATAATAACAATCTTTTAGACCAAATGTTTTTTTATCAAGATTACTAAAAAAATGTGCACAAGATGTTCTAAATGGGCTGCAGTTAAAGAGAAATTAGCAAAATTTATTTTGCCTCATCCATCTTGTAGCACACCATTTCTCTCCTGATAAGACGTCACATCCTGTATGTACACTTTTCGGATCTTCCTTCCCATCAAGTCCCTACAAAAGACAATCAACAGATGTTATCTACACCTCATATACCAAGTTCGACAGTGCCCCCCATAAACTGCCACACAGTTCAACCGTGTTAGAAATTTGGTTGCTACATAATGTTGGAAAATTGGCAGTAAAACAGGGTGAAGAAAAGAATGTTGTATTAGGGTTCAAGGCTCTTATGAAAGATTCTTTTCGACAATTATTCGACCCTTTCCCAATTGAATTGGCGAGTACAAACAGGTCAATTTAATATTGCCGTCAGGATACTTGAAGCCCCACAACGGTTGTTGGATTCAAAGCTTGTACGACCTTGATCCAACCAAGAACACAATGGTTTTGTTTCTGATGATGCTTATAAGAAAGAAAACAGAGAAAGTTTAGAGATGTTATGATTAAACGAGTAGGAGGAGATGCTATTTATAGATGCTTTTGCATCTGTTGGGAATGGCGTCTCTTCATCAACAGACATGAATGGCGTCTGTTGGAATCGAAGATTCTGGATATGATTTCAACTGTCGAAACAGTTGTGTAAAACCACAGCCTCTTCATCAACAGGTCGACCACAGCCTGGGGGGCTACGCCCCCCAGGACCCCCCTTTGGATAGCATATTTGAAAATATTCCAACACATAAGGCCTCCTATGCAACGGTTTCAATTAAGTTCATGAACGAACAAAAGTGACAACCCAGACTGGTCAATTCTGTTGCTAAGGTCTGAAAGAACAACAGCTAAACAGCTCCTAATGCTAAATTTGTGGTGTGTGCGTGCGTATAGGAAATATAAAAAATAATAATGCTTCAGAGTAGTAGAAACGAACCACATTCCAGAAAAGAACTGCATCTCCTTTAATCGGTTTAACAGACCACCCCTTTTCTATTTTTCCAGCACAGCTGCATTTTCCTGACGTAGCCTGAAATTATTTGCAGTTAACACGCTACCAGAGTCGATTGAGTGCTATACTATTAGTGCATGAAATCTTTGTGAACTCACCTTAGGAAAGTAAGTTTCTCCTCCCTCGACATTGTCGCTCAAATACATGAGCATTGTTGCTATTCGCTGACCTCCACTTTGTTCGATGTATGTCTGCACCCAAAAGAGAATTCCATTTTACGAAACCAAATGCGGAAAAGGAAAAAGTAAAACAAAACAATGTTGAAAAACGACTCACAGTGTCAGAAAGGTAGTCCTGATGTAGCCTGAGGTACTGATTCTTTTCATACCTGTATTGCAGATGTTAGGCACTTAATAGTGGAACCGATCATCTAAGAGATAAGCATTTCCTTAGAAAGCAATACCTTATAACTTGAATAGGCTCCCCGTTTTCTACTGGCACTTGAGAGAATACCGAAATTCGTTTTTCAATAGCCTGTTTCCGATATGCATTAGGAAAATATAATTACAAATTTAAAAATTGGGAAAACAAACAAATTTCATGGGTTTTGGACTTTGGAAGCATTTGTACTTATTTAACGTTTCATAATCAATTCCAGCATTTTTTTATTAAGGGAATTTGCAAGGAAATGGAATAATATGAGCTTGCTAAGAAACCAACCTGTACAATAGGATTCTTACTCTCTGCCTTGCTTAAAAACATACCGAAACTTGTCCTAGCATCACTCACAATTGCCTGATAGTTAATTAAATGCAGCATTCATTAGATTAGATTAAATAAATACATACATTTTTTGTCTGTATGTATAAAGAATAAGCGAGATCCATTGGAATACATGCCTTCGCTGCTGCTGTTTTAGGGTCATTTACCATAGAACGTTTGAGCCGAGGCCTGGCAGTTGCTATAAGATGATCGCATTCCTGCATTATCATATCACAATCTCATTCTTTTAGCTCATTGCAGTTTCTTGCATAAATTAGCTTTCACATGACCATGTCATTGAGATATTCGTACCTCCGAACTTAAGAAATTATGCAGGACAATGATCCGTGGTGCCCAGCTGATAATCTCAGGTTTGACCTACATCGGCAAAAAAAAAATAGTATGTGTAAAAAGAGTTCTGTCACATGGTCTGACCATGTACGAGAACATTCAAAAACCAAAAGCTAAACAAAAGTATTTATTGGTGACTTAATTAGATCAGGCAACTATAAAACATTAACAGATAGAAACATATAAATTAAGGTAGTGCAAACTAAACATACAAATCCGATTCGGAGCATCTTTGCCTCACAACGAGAAAATCCTGAAACTGTGCACAAAAACAAGTATGTCAGATTATTATTATTAGTATTATAAAAGATGGCCACCAGGGCTTTTATTAACAAACACATAGTAATTTACACAGGGACAGTTGGGAGCCTAGCAACTGTGGAAAGGAAAGTACAAGAGAACACCAAGTGCAACAAAAAGAAAACGAAGGCAGCCTGATAAAACTAGAACCAGATGTACCAAATTCTTTATATACAAAACAAAAGTAAAAAAAAAAACGTCAGTAAAAATTGTGCGACCGCAATATGGATTTGAAGAACCAAAACGGGTCGAACTTACTAGCACCACCAGTACCGTTGTTGTATTCCGAAGAACTTTGGAGAAGTAATGCATGTAGTTCAGAAAAAGTTGGAAGAGTAGAACGAAGACGGATTGCATTATATATGTTGATCCAATCATCACCTAAACCGCGAAGTGTAGCGGAGACAAGTTCAAGATCAGAAACAGGTTCACGGGCAGACGCAAGAGCGTCAGCAATTTCCTTGATTTCTGAAACATATTCAGAGATTGAAGAATTTCCTTTTTGGATAGTTGAGAGGTCGCCTTTGAGTTGAAGACGAGTACGAGAACGAGTTGAACGACAAGGAGCTGCTGAGGAAGCAGCAGCTGGAAGAGTTTTTTTTCGAGGGAAAAAGTTTAAGATTTTCTTAATAAAAGAAAAAAGTAGAAGAGGAGGTAGAGTTGAAGAGCCAGAAGTAGAATCAGACGTCGACATTGTTGAAGACAAAGAAAGAAGGTGATGGGATACCAGCTAGGGCTTATGATGCCAGTCTTAGCAGTCTTAGAGAACGCAATCTAGCTGATAATCTTTTTTCTGCTGCTCGATATATATATATATATATATAAATATTATCGGCTGCTCACTTAGCAGTCTTAGAGAATAGAGTAACGCAATCAAGCTGATAATCTTCTTTCTGCTGCTCGATATATATATATATATTATCGGCATATATTATTTTGGGAACATTATTTAAATACCCCTAGTATAGGGCCCCTTCAAAAATACCCTTATCATCTTTACAAATACCCCCTAGGTATGAAAAAGCCCAAACCAGATTGTAAGATTACTAAAGAGCCCTTTAATAAATGCAAATAATCGTTGCGGATCGATTAAGCAGACGACTATTTTCATTTCAACCCATTTCTTTCTCTCTCCTCTCTCTCACTGGGTTAGGAAGAAAACTGGAAAAAAAAGGTAGAAATCACCGCCGTAACTTACAAAATCATCCGAAAACGAAAGAAACTTAGTGATCTGAAGTGTTTTTGATTTAGAAGAACAAATTCAACTGAATCTCAAAGAAAAATCGATTTCATTAGATTTGAGATGCATTGAATATCAACAGACAAAATAGAAGGTAAACATACTAATTTGTGTTTTTTGTGTTTCGATTGAGCTTTAATCTTCATCTCGACCCGATTTTTAGGTTTCAAAAACGATTTTATTCAAAAAAATTATTGAAAAATCGATTTATATTTTCAGCCATTCTTGATTCATACTAATTTGCTTCGATTTCATGTTGCATGTGATGAAAATCAACAAAATCAACCGATTCTATTGGTGATAAAGAAATAGAAGTCTTCCGTTGGAATTAAGAAAGGTAAAAAAAACTTTTATCATTGATTTTGATTCAGTTAGGGTTTTGAATTAGTAGTCTATTTTGTGTCTGATTCAATGAACAATAGTTATTTAGGTTGTTGATTCAGTTATTGAAGCATAACCGTTACATATATGATTTCTGCATCTTGTTTGAGGGTTTCATGGTTTGATGGTTTTACGCATCTTGTTTGAGTGTTTGATGGTTTGATGATTTGTGCATCTTGTTTCATAAGGTATTTTACTATAGATTTTGGAGAAAACAACCTGTACTAGTTGCCTTCATATTTGGAGGAAACTTATGCTAGTTGTTCCCATATTTGGAAGCAACTGGTAGTAGTTGCCTTCATATTTTGAGCCAGTTGTGCATCTATTCCTTATAAGTTGAATACTAGTACTTGTTGTATGCCTAATAAATGCGATGGAAGACATCACGTACTATTTTTTCTTGGACTTATGCTAGTTGTTCCCATTATGTTCTAAAATGAATTGTTCTTTTGGACGCAACTGGTACTAGTTCTTGAGCGTATTTTTGAGGAAACTTATGCTAGTTGTTCCCAGTTTTTGTTCGATGCTTTTATATTTTGCTAGTTAGTTGACTTCATTTCTAGATGCAACTTTTCCTAGTTTCTCTCATATGTGGAAGCAACTTTTCCTAGTTTAAGGTAGTTTATCTCAATAAGACAACTTAAGATAGTGAAGTTGATTTTGGTAGTTCCTCTATCAAGATTAGTTAGCTCTATTGTGATTTCATGCTAACTATTTCTACTCTCAACAACACTAGTATGAATTTGTTGGAGACAACTTATACTAGTTGCCTCAGATTTGGAGACAACTTGGGCTGGTTTCCTCTATTATTTTTGATGTGTTTTTGGTATGCATTTTTCTTCCTTTTTGATGTGTTTTGTTATCGTATGTTTATTTGTGGTTAGACATTTTCTACTTACGGGGACTACCAAGTTGATGGTTAAACTTTATAGTTTCCTTCAGTATGGAATGCCACTAGTTTCATGGATTCCTAATTTTGGAGACAACTTGCTCAAGTTTTCTGGAATTATTGAAACAACTGTGCAAGTTGCTTCCAACTTTGATTACAACTTGAACAAGTTGCCTCTAGTTTTGTATATATTGCTTACTTTCTCATTGTTGGTAACCTTATATCGTCTTATACTTTCTTTTGGTAATTAGGTAATGCAATTTTTCAACGATACTTGGATACTTACTGGTCTAAGCTAGTCCGATTGTGGTTTGATTCATATTATTTTTGTGTATACATCTGATTATGGTAAAGCTATCCATTTGGCGATGAGGTGCACACCTAATAGTCTAGGCTCTCACTAATTATTGTGTTTCAAAATGAGCACTGCCAATAGCTCTATAATTCCTTAATATAATGGTATATAATTTGTGTGGAACTCTTTTACGTATTTATAGTTTCATCGTTGTTATTTCAGGAGCAATCATATAATTCCAATTGACATTGTTGTTATAGAGTTCAAAACAAAATATTATATGTAATGGGGGACTTTTTTATTGCAGGCGCCTAAGTTGAAGGTAATGCATAAGCTTTCTTAAATTTTTGTCTTGGAAAGTATATTTTTCTTGTTCATAACAAGAAATATGTTCGTGTCATGTACTTCAGGCTTAGTGGTCTTCATGTCGCCTTCTTGTGAACGACCTGATTATCGAAATCACAACCCTATGATATCAGGGCAGTGATTCAACCACATGATGGTATTGGTTGTTGTACTTTATTCTTAGTTATCAGTCTATAGCCTGCACTTCTCGACAAGTTACTGGTGCAATTAGTTATCAAGTCTTTTTTGACGTTAGTTTATTAAGTCACTGTAAAATTTATTTCAGGCTTCAGATTATTCGCACTTGAAGGTATCTCTTCTCCAAGGCTCATTTTTGTAGAAGTGTAGAAGCAGGATACGAAAACAAACTTGCGTGGAGAAATTACATTCATTAGTCATTGGAAATATGTACCTAGGTTCACTGTTTATGAAACGGAGACATTGTATTTCTGTAAACAATCATCAAATTATTTTGTATTATGAGTGTTTGGATCATCTGCGTTATCTTTACTAGTTGAGTTCTTTTTTCCTCTAATTTTTGTTAGGGATCTTTTTTATAGTTAGAGGCAACTTGATTAAAGCTGTCTCCAGAGATGGAAGCAACTAGAACAAGTTGTCTCCAGTATTGGAAGCAACTTGGTGAAGTTGTTCCCAAAATCTGGAACATAAGAACCTGTGATATCTCATTCTCGAAGCAACTAGCATAAGTTGTATCCGATAGCGGAAGCAACTAGCAGGAGTTATCTCCGGTAATGTAAACGAGCATAAGTTGATTCAAAAGGAAATCATTTTCCTTTGAAAATGCATTCAACAGCATAACGTTTCTGATCATTCTTCAAAGGAGCTTGTGTTAACAGTAATCTATGCAACAACCATTTTAACCTGAAAAAAACTCAATAATTACAAGCGAAATTAGAAACTCACAATCAACGAAATAAGTAGGCAAAAAAAAAAAAACTACAAAACTTGAGGTAGCTAGTCAGCTACACAACTCCAGATCATAAACATAATGAATCTGAATTGAAAACACTATTCATCAAGTCTTAAACTTTTGCAGTGACACAAAAATATGATCAAAGCAACTACCCAAAGTTGTCTCCAAATATAATAAAAACATACAAATTAATGAGTGAACCTGGCGTGAGTCGAACACACATCTTCTAACACCGTGTCAGTCGTGCTACCATTGCACCACAGATTCATCATAACTATTCTAAGATGTATGTATAAAGATAATTTAACACGCTTCTTAAAAAAAAGGGCCAACTAGCTCAAGTTGCCTTCGATTCTGGAATCAACTAGCTCAAGTTTCCTCCAAATCTGGAATCAACTGGCTCAAGTTTCCTCCAAAAGCGAAAGCAACTTTCTCAAGTTTCCTCCAACGGAATCAACCGACTCAAGTTGCCAAAGAAAATGAAAGAATGAAAAGGAGCAAACTAGGTAAAGTTAAACTATTGTTAATCAAATGGAGCTTGATCCATCATTTAACAAGCCTAACAGAATGTCATTCAGTTGACCCTAAAGTAACAAATATACAACCCATATGCTATGTTATCAAACTACATAGATGTTTATGGTCTGTAACACATACATACCTAGTAGTTTGAGCGCATCCAACACATGTCCATATTGTATCCCGCAACTACCCTCACCACGACTGCAATATCCACTACCATCATCACTACGCTAACACAGCCAAACCACCTCATTTGCAACATCCACTACCACCATAATTTCGCAAACAAAGCAAATTGTAAGCTCAATAATCTGTACATTCACCAAATCTCCACGGTGCAAGCGCTATAACAACAACTCAACACAACCCTAATCTTTGCCATTGCACCACAGATTCGTCGCAACTACTCTAAGATATATGCATAATATAATTTCAGATGCATGAATGGAACCAAAAACATAACCAAGTTGCTTACGAATATGGAATCAACTAGCTCAAGTACCTCAAGTTGTCTTCACATACGGAATCAACTAGATCAGGTTGCTTCCAAAAGTGAAAGCAACTTTCTCAAGTTGACCCCGAAATCTAGAGTCATCTTTGAACACGGAGAATAACATACATCAACAACATTCAACGGTGCTCGCTGGCAATTTTAAAATGATCCTCACAAACAACACTAATATTGAATAAAAGTGACCCGCTCAAAGCGGTTAATTAACTACAACATCATATCCATATACATGGTAAGTCTTTTGTGATGACTACCTAAATATTTGTCCATCTAGTGATAACTACACCATTATTTTATAAATTCTAAAAAAAAAAAAAAAAGTAAGAAAATGACATCCAAGTTAACATTACTTACTTAAATGTACGTATCTCGCAGTTGGGACACTCATTTGAGCAAGAAACACTAATTAATGGAAAGAGGAGATATCATCTTTAAACACACATAATTCTCTTCCTCTTTCTTCAACCCCATCCTTGTCTCTATCTCTCTTTGTATAAAGAAAATGGTGATGAGGAGTTGAACTAGTAAAACAATTTGGTACAAGTGTACAAATAACAGAATGGCAGCTGACATCAAACTGCACAGGTAGTTCTTGTCATGTCAAAACCAGCATCCCCCTCTTCCAAATTACAGTATGCACACAAACACGCACTCTCGTTCTCACACTACCAGTAGTACTACACCTACTTATTTTTCTCGAAACATTATTTGTTTATCTGCATCTAATTGTGGGTTTTTATTTCTTTCTTTTAATCTATACATTAATGGTATAAATGAATGAAAATTCGGATACCATACTTACCTGGGATCCGGTAATCAATAAAGCAAAACGTGTAAGCTCATCAACCTGATTATCCTGGATTCAAGAATACAAAATAGTAACATTATCATCATACAATACCACCACCATAGCCAACAACAAAAAATTGTATCTCGTACCAATTAAACATTTTGCATCTGCCACCATCTCAACTACCACTTTATTCTTTGCTCTTACACTAACAACATCAATGATGTTATCACCAACACCACACCCTCACTACTACAAAAAAAAAATTAACCACCATCACCTCCACTACAAACAACATCCACCACCACCATCAGTACAAGCACCAACACTTGTGCTGCAGCAACCACCACCACTTCCATTGCGGAAACTACACCTTCCACCATCACCACCATAACAACAACATCTACTACCACCGTTACAACACCAGTAAACAAAAAATTAACTAAATCATTACCATTAAACACTTGAAACACGATCATATATAAATTATCAAAGATTAAAACTAATTTGCTAAAAATTATTGAATCAAAATCATAAAAAAAATGTAATAAACCCCTTAAATTATTTTTCTATGAGTCAAAATAATCAATTTCGAATCTATTATCGATTTAAAGAAGAATGAAATCCAAAATTACGGTTCGAAAAGGGAATCAGAACCAAGTACGTTTAAGATCTGGAACTTCATAGACAAATCAGTTGAAATCGAAATGAATATAATGTTTCTGATGCTCGATATTAGGTTTTGGAGATTAATTTCTCATAGGTTTATCACTGAATTTAAGTTTTTTAGTTGAATCAACTGAAAATCGATCTAAACCGATTGATTAGGAGGTGTAGAAGCGGTAGTGATGTTTGTTGTAATGGTGATGGAGATAGAGGTGGAGGCGCTAGTGGTGTTTGTTGTGGTGATGGCGATAGAGATGTTGGTGATCTTGGTAACATCAATGGAGACTAGCGTCTTGACTGGTTCTGAAGAAGAAGAAGAGGTGGAAGGTTAAGTAAAGTTGAGGTTAAAATCGGACATCAACATCTTTGGGGATATTAAGCCCGTTGTAAAATTGCCCTTTGAAGGGTGTTCGTGCAAAGCCCATGGATACTAGGGGCATATATAACATTCCCACTATTATTTTTAGAAAATAGGTCTTTTAAAATCTTGAGATGGGTTTCCCCTTATTGGCCCGTTTTCACATTGAGGTGGATTTGTTAATTAAGGTTTAATAGGAAAAGAGTATATTAGTTTGGGCTTTCCTCACCGAAATCCTATGGTTTTGGTCAAAGCTTAAGGAAGGAAATGGTTTGAGTCATCAAATATTGACGGACTGGGTTGAATCGGTCAACCTGGTTGATACTAAAATTACGGTTTAGCCCTCACTTGTATTAACTCAACCACACCTGAAAATGGGTTTATTAAAAATTCACCCGTTTCTCAGAATCCGAATGCTTCATCTTCTTTTTATTGGCCGACTGTTACAGCAGCCCAAGGTTACCACCGTTCTCAAAGTCTAATTTCTTCTTCTTCTGGTTTAATTGATTAAATCGATCTCGTTTTCCTCACCATATGATAGTTTCGATAACCACTCAAAGTTCACATCGATCTATTTGGTCCCATCAATAATGGTTGAGACCTAGATTGGGGTAGAAATCTAGAAATAAGGAAAACGGTAAGAGATTAATCAAAAAATCCAATCACATTTACCAAATCAAAGCAATGGGTATGATATTTTTTCAAAATAAAACAGTGAAAAGTACCCAATTCTTCAAAACACAAGATCCTTCACATTACACAACTCAATAACCAAAATTAGGGAGTTCTTGTTTCTAACTCGTGATTTCCAACACTATAAATCTTACTATTTTCTAATGAATATGAATCAGCTAATATGATCAGTCTACATGAGTGATTGGTTACATGATGGCCAACATGAACAAATTAAGTGAGACAAAAATGAAAACAAGAGAGCAAGGTTTACAGTGTGTTCATGTTTTTCTTCCTTCTTTTTACTTAATAAATTACTTTAATCTTTTGTGAAAAGTTACCACACCTGTGTCTCATGCAGTCATTGTTTGCAACACGTGGAAAGAAGGTGTATCACATTTGGATTATAGTAGGGTATCTCAAATCAATATTAAGAAACAATGTTCCAATGCAACATGGTTGGGTGTAGGAACAAATGGTCGAGAGGTATATGGGTCTAAAGACCGACTTCAGTGTGATGTGTTTTGCCGTGAGCCCTGTGTTCAAGATTTATTAGGAAGCCTACCAAGATCAATACAAGATAAAGGACTTTTTAGCTTATCTTCATATGTATTTTTGTGTCCTCCGGTAAATCGGCACCTTCCATTAGGCGAAGTCTTATGGGCTAGATATCTAGCTGCTAGATTGGTCATCCACGTCAGCCTGGGCAACCTCCTAAGTCTTATGGGCTAGATATCTAGCTGCTAGCTACTCGACAATATATTTTTAGTTTTTTATGCCATTTATTTGATGAACAATATATTTCATGAGGAAATGTCATGATATTACTAGCCATGTTAAGATGCCGACGATCATTTAGATTAGTAGGGGGACACTAGCGAGAGAGTTTCTTAAGAATTTTGCAATTACCGTCAATCTCCTATCGATATAAATGAAAATTAAAAATTAAATAGAGATAAATACCTATACCCTCTTGATTTGATGAACACATATCGACCCAGTCTCTGAATCTCTATAAATACATAAGAGGAAGAAGATGGAGGGGAACTAGGATGCGCAAACTAAATGAAAAATACGGAGGCATGGTGTACAAGAATTGGGATATAACTCCCTCTAAACTAGTGTCCATTTCAATGGTCGGGTAAACCTCACAAACCCATATTACTTAACTATGGATGCTAACTAACTTGGCTTAAGGGGTAAATTGGGAAAAAAAATTCTAAACTTAAGCAATGCGAACGAACAGACTCGCTTGTCCGTCTTTAAAGGTTAAATTGAAACTTGGATGTCTCGGTGGCAAACACCAATCCATAGGATTTCTGTGAGGAAAAGCCTATTAGTTTCCTAATCGGAGACTAATACTACGTGGCCAAGTTTCTGTTCTCTAATTATTAAAAATCATTCGGCCTTGCATATTTCAGCTTATCATTCCTTAGGGCAAGTCTTATGGTGGAATCCATCCATCTTCCACGCCATCTCAGCACTTGGAACTGTGGATGAAAGTGCAAGTGTAATGGTGAAATAGTAAAAACACTATTCTTAATGGAGCTAAGCGCCATTCTTATTAACCTTTTTTTCTCAACAACTCAGTTTAAATCTACGGATAGAAAAAAACGCTATTCTTAATATAACTAAGCTCCATTCTTAATGTTTTACGCTATTCTTATTAGCGTTTTCTGTCTTTTAGCGCGATATTCTTAATAGCGTTTTACGCTATTCTTATTAGCGTTTCTATGGATTCCACGGACCATTCCACCAAATCATGGAACCACTGCTTGATTTTCTGTGGAAGACCCCAACTTGGAAGCCATTAGACTTGACATTCCATGGATTTTCCACACTTGGAATAAGTTGGATTCCACCGTAAGACTGCTCTTATCAGTCCTTTTTTCATACCAATCAAATGCTAATATATTCAGAAATATAGTCTCCGCCTTGTTTGTTTCCTATACCCGCTGCCCTAAAGCACTAAGTGAGAAGTGAGTCTCGTGTTTAACAAAACAGTCTGAACTTGTTTGATGATCTGTCTGCGATAGACTGTCTATCCACAACTGTGCTTTTGATCTAGCATATGCCAATTCATCGCATCAGAATCAGAATTTAAGAAAATCTAATCCACAGCCATCTTTAAGACACCAAACTCAAGTGTGAGAATTTCTTGAAAAAGTTGAACAAACCCGAACCCGAAGTAACGAGAGAAGATTTCATGTCAGCATTAACATAATAATCTGCATCTTATTTCGAAAATCACTGGATTTCGTTCATGCCAGATATGTGAACAACTGTTGAAACAAAGCTCCAAGCTGTGTATCCCAAATAGGCACTGTCGACAGGTTTAGGCATCACAACATCATGCCTATCTTCAAAATTTCACTATTGAGTTGGTAATCATAGGTCAGATCCTGCATTAAAACATGTTTTTTAATACAATCAGTATGATATCCTCCGATGGACGAATAACAAACAAGCCAAAACAACTGAATATTAATTTGTGGTATACAAGTAGGCGGCTGACTTAAAACTTCCAAACTTGCCAGGAAAAGGGCGTCTTGTCAACCACATTTGGTGCGTTATATGTATTCGTGGTGTCCTTACTGCTTATGTCTCAAAAGTCCATCTTCATTGAAGGGGTGAAAAGCCAATTGCTTCTTGTTGTAAATTAAACTAAGCATGAAAAGGTAAGTATCCACAGAAGTACTTATTGGTTCGTGTTCAGGTACATCATTGAGAATTAGAAAAAGATGTCTTACACCTAAAAGATGAGCTACACACATCAAACCACAACCTCCAAGGGCAGTACATTCCAAGAAAAAGACTTGTGCATCCATTCATTCAAGTCTTGGCAAAAAATATTATCCTGGTCAGAATATGATTTCTATATTGGCAGGTAAAATAGGGATGACTTTGCAAGTAACACCAAATTCAACAACAAAAAGGCATGGAGATAACAATGCAGGAATAAATAGCTTTTAGATGTAGAAGATTTTAGCGATCGATCGACGCACATTATCATCAATACGTTTATTAAATCAGAGTTTCACAAAAAAATAATAATAATTAGAGTTTCTACTCACTTGCAGTCATATCCATTGGCGACCCCGGCCGCGTCACCTCTTCCAATGCTTACCCCGCTCCACCCTGTCCAACGTTTACTCCATCCACATGTATAGGATCAGTCAATCGGAAATCTTCTTGAAGGCATACAAATAGCAAGGAAGCAGAACTTACAACTGACAGTGTTTTCTGAGTATTGACATCATGAGCAAAAAAAAAAAAAAAAGGTGGTCTAGTTTACACTTAGTTACTGGAGATCCCTCTTTGTGTATGTTACAGCCGATGATTCAATTTCGACATAGACTATCAAAACCTCACTGCAAATAAACTCAGTTTCTTTATTCTAGTATAAGAACTGCAATTCATTTCCAAGTTCAATTCAGAAGCTAACAAACTCCAGATCAATTTTGTGCATAAAATCTAAATTTTTATCAATCAGAAACATTAAAACAGTTTTAAATCCAAAACTTATATTATAAGAAAGTATTCAGAATATGTAGAGATCCTCAAATTTCAGATCGATAAACAGGACATTTACAAATTAGGTTTCTGATAATAAATTAAACCTTCGAACTAATTAATCCTACTTTCTCTGCGAAGGTCATCACAAGATTATGCAGAGAAATCCATTAATCAAAATTATGCAGAGAAGTACAAGGAGGCCGTGAAAACGAAAAGTGCAGCCGGATGTAAATAAAACGCTCCTCAAAATCACAGTTGATCCAACATCAAGGGATTCAGATCGGATAGAAGCCCAACATAATAAAACTCAAGACGTGATTGAAGAGAAATATTCGAGAGGAAAAATCATTATGCCGATGATTGTTTCTTTGATCGAGTATGTGAGAATCATCCTTGAAATCCATTTGGTGAGACGGAGAGAAAATCCAAAAATGAAAGAAAATTTTCTTGTAGGATAATGGATACAGATCCAAAACCAGAGAAGGCGGCGGAGTTTAGTGTTGTATGAGAGTAACCACATTTTTCTCTATGTAGCCAGTTTATTTATACTACATCCATAACCCTAACGTGTGCCCTTATCACTCTAACGTATGCCCTTATCAAGTGTAAGAACCTCGATGTAGGTGGCACAAGAGGGCTAGTTCAGTCCAAAGGTGACTTCAACCAATTACTCGGATTCAAGAAAAAAGAATAACAAGTATCTTTGGATAACTCATAGTGGAGATTGCATGGTTATCTACATCAACAGTTTGGTGATGCAATACCATCATCAACAACATTGTGTTTCTGATCCAACATATGCCAATTCATCATTTAAAAAAATTTAAGACCACTAAGAGCATTCTTAGTCTCAGGAATCGGAACAATTGGAACAAGGGGAAAATTCATATTCTTCGGATCCGTCAATTCCCCAGGGTTCAAAACATATAACCGTTTCCAAGGGAATGAAGAAGACCAGGAGGTTGCTTCAAAAGACACGGACATCAACATTTCCAAACCAGTGAGTGTCGATCCGGTTCAAGGAGCCAACACCAGGGTGCGCGAAAAAAAAAAAAAAAAAAAAAAAAAGCTCTTCGAAATCACTTACTAGTCCTTGTAGGATTTCAGCAGGTAATCTCTTGGAGTTTGGTTCTATAATGGGGCTAAGTTTTCCCTCTTCGAAGGCAACTCGTCAAAATATGTTTAGTGGTGTGGCGGAAAATCACAAGGATTTTACCATGGAAGAGGTTGATGGAAATCCTACTTGACAAGGATTTTACAATGAAAGAGGTTGATGGAAATCCTAAGTTTTCAATGTAACTGCATTTATTATTTTAGTTAAGTAGTAACAATGGTTGCTTAGTTTCTAAGGTTTGTCAAGAGGGATTTATTGCTTTTTGTATATCTCTGGAACATTTGCTTTGATCGGGGTTGTTTCCCCCCTATCTTGGTGTATTCACTTGCGCACAATTTGTGTGGTTCTTAATACAATTCTTTTTGATCGATCAAAAAAAAAGAGCATTTTTAGTCATCTTTTAAAAATCCAAATTATATGGAGAAATCATGAGGCGTGGCGCAGGGGTATAAACAAGGTAAAAGTGAAAAATCTAAATGAGCAATCAAACCTGGCGATTGGCTTTCTAAATATAACGGGTCAGAGATTATAAGGTTCTGGAGTCGAGCGCATTTTTCAACTGATGGACACAATTATAATTTCCACCGAGATTTCTGAAGCAATAATAATTGACATGCATTTAAATCAAGTTTCACTGAACGTAATTAATAAGATTGTCCGATATCAAACGTACTTAAAAGTTACTCGATTTCATTCAAATATCACGCGTTAACATTTTTGATCGGAAGAATCACGCGTTAGCATTATATCCATCTCACATGGTGTCATTTAAAACTCGCCTAAGTCTCAAAAGAACATTATTAAAATTTTAGGATACACTATTAAAATTTACTCTCTGCATCAGCGGCTATTTATACAACCGTTTGAATCGAGTGCACTGCGCATATATGCTTATTCATTATCAAAACATAAAGAAAAATAAATCTAGAAGAACATCAACCCAGAATCGGTGGATGGTCATGTTTTTGTACACCGATTATGGGTTGATGATTTCACTCACGAAGAACACCAGGAATGGGTGTATAAAACTTAGTAGATAAATTGTTTAGGGGAATTGGGGGTTCATGAATGCATATATCAACCGGTTGTGTCCTACTTTTCACAGACATAGACAGGTTTTTTACCACATGTATTATGTTTTGAAAGAAAAATACTCTTTAAAATTACATAAAACAGCCTAGGCACTTTCAAGTGGGAGAGTTACTATGATCAAACATGTTCTAAATTCAGTTCCCTCTTATCAGATGGGCACTTTCAAGCTTCCAAATTATGTCATCACCAAGTTAACTACTTTGGAGAGAAAAATTTTGTGGGGACATCACTCAAATAGAGGTTCTAACCCTGTGGCCTGGTCTGGTTTGTAAACCAAAGGAATTCGGTGGTCTTGCCATAAGAGATTTGGAGAAATTGAATCTTGCTCTTTTAACAAAGTTAGCATGGAAAATATGCACCGAATCTAATAATCTTATGGTACAAATTCTCACAGACAAGTATTTCAAGAATGGTGATATTCTGTATACCAAAATAGAAGCTAAGAATTGCTCCTATACATGGAATTGCATTACTAAGGGTCTTTTTATTGTGCAACAAAATTTCTTTATGGAGGTTAATAATGGAAAAAGACAAAAAAATTGGAAAGATAAATGGATTTTGGAATGTCTCACCCTCCTATTCCAGTAAATGATTTATTCGGGTTTTTATGAAGATGTCTGAATTGATCATTTCGACAACAATTCTTGGAACATCTCTCTTTTAAACTCTCTGTTTGATGCAAACACTGCCACCGGGATTCAGAATATGTTTCTAGACTGTTCTAAGGAAGATGTGATAGTGTGGATGCCGGCTAAAGATGGCAAGTTCTCTGTAAAAAGCACATATAAGATGTTAACTGAATGTAATAGTCAAGTAACAGTTTATGGAAGGAACATTGATGATTCTATCTGGAAAGCTCTATGGAAGACACCAATTGCTCATAGAATTAAATTGTTCATATGGAAGAGTCTCAGGGGAATAAATTCGACAAGAGTCATACTTGCCACTTATAACTATGAGATGGAGACACACTGTGGCAGTTGTGGTCTAGGAAGTGAAACTATGGAGCATTTACTTTTCGAATGCAGGCATGCAAGAGATGTTTGGCGTGGAGTTAATATTAACATTGATGCAGTTCGCAACAATTGTGCAGATGTTACAGAATGGATTTCTAGTTAGTTTTCACCAAACATAAGCAACACAGATGAGAAATGGCTATTCACTCTTATGATTGGCTCATGGATACTTTGGAAAGATAGATGTGATTCTGTCTTTAAGGGAGTTACTCTTAACCCTTATAACTCAATACATAAAATCAATTCCATTTAAGTTCTCATATGCATGATACTTATCATAATCCTGTCACAGATGTGTGTATTTCTAATTGGTTACCTCCAGCTCAGGGCATATATAAAATAAATGTGGATGCTTCTTTTAATCAAATTTTAAAAAATCTGGGCAATGGACTAATAATACGTGACTCCACAGGTGAATGCGGAGGGATCAGAGGAAGCTATACAAATGGAGTCCTAAATCCAAAGGAGGGAGAGTGCATGGCAGTTAGAGAGGCGCTGGTATGGGCAAAGGAGAAACAGTCTAAACGAATCCATATTGAAGCTATGCAAAAGCGGTTATTGATCTATTAACAATAGTTTGTCTTTTAATAAAGTGGGAAAACAGAATCTGCTCAAAGACATCAAACACTTATCTCAAAATTTTAGTTATTGTAATTTTTCTTTTGTTAAGCGGGATGACAATCAAGTCGCGAATGGGTGACAAAGTCGAGTTAGAAACACTTGGCATAGGCGTAGAAGTTTATAACAATTTCAATCTTTGAAATATGTAGTCTTACGGCAAAAGACAACAATTTTTCACCACCCTAAGAAATAAAATCTCTTCTTCGTATCAAAAAAAAAAAAAAAAATAAAGAAAAAAAAAAATAAAAAAAATAAACTGACATGTTCTCGTACAGTTCCGCCATATTATTAAGAACCATCATTTGGGGCATACAATAAAATTTTGGGGCATACATAATAAGACAAAAATCAGGTTGGAAATAGTGTTCCTAGGGTATCCCTTATCCAACCTATTTTCATAATCATTAAAAATACCCATGAATGATTAGTGGTTAATTAGTGTTAACTTAAATGATTAGTTGTTAATGATTGGAGTTAGGATTAGAGTTTAATTTAGGATAATAATTTTCTTTTTAAATAGAGTGAGTGAGTGAGTAGAAAAAAGAAGAAGAAGAAGAAGAGGAGGAAGTAGAAAAAAGAAAACTTTTTTTTTCTTTGAGATTTTTGTGATTGTTGATAGATGTGTGATCCAAATTCGAGTGAGGAAGGTGAATCTCCATCACGTAAACCTAAGAAAATACATATAAATTACGATGGAGATGCGGAGATGGCTTATTTGTTGGATCATGAAAATGATTTTACCCAAACTCAATCTCAAACTCAACTTTTTCTCAAGCTCAAGATGATGACTTTTTGGATCCAAATCCCGAAGATGAGTACATGGATGAGGAACCCAATGCTAATAATACATAGGTATGGTTGTAGACGTTGTTTAATGTCTACTGTTTTGTAGCTTGAATTCACCAAAAGTTTTGATTTTTGTATGTAGTTATTAAATGAGTTGAGTTAGGTTCTGAGATAATTTGTATGCAGAACCTTGATAAATAAGAACAGTTCGGCTTATAATTTTAGTCCTCAATAAGCCGAAGCATATATGACAAGTAGTTCGGCTTTTCAATTCAAACACGAAGAATGAGCGAACTTTAAAGATCGACTTTCAAATAGTATTATGAATGAGCGAGAACCTAACCCCAAATGATAGTGAAGTCTACCAATGGAGAACATTAAGGTCCAAATTAAACTCACTCAAATCAATGAGACATTATCTTCATCTTTAAGAGAATGAAAATACGAAAACAACGCAAAAAGAATGAGGTCATTCCGACATCGGACGAAGAAGTTATGGCCAAAATAAAATCTAAAAACTTGAGTGTACAGAGATAAGTTGGCTGATAACTCAACATCACGAGTTAGCCTGAACTGGAGCCTAAAAATCAAGATTTTCGAAGTGTTTACAGAGATAAGTTCGGCTTAAAAGTAATCTAATCGAGTTAGCCGAACCTAAAAACACAGGGGTAAATTTCACTTGTTAGGTTATTTAGGAAAGGTTGGCAAGGTATTAGCCGAACCTGACACTGTTCTGGGACATGTTTGGACGCAAAATTGACTTTTATCTCAAGGAGAAACGGTTTCGGAAGGATTCTAAAGCCTAACTTTGAGAGCTCTATATAAGAAAATCCTTAAGAAGAGATCTTTCAATTTTTTATCATCTCTTTACACCACATTTTATCATTCATATTATCTTCCACATCATAAAAATACATCCAAAGCTCTAAAACGACATGCATCAATTTTGAGAAGAAAAATCAAGTTAGAGGTTCACGATCACCACCATATTCATCATCCCCTCCTCCCCTCCACCACAATCTTCATCATAACCTCATACTACACCCTTATTTTCATCATTATCATCCTCTTGTTCTACTATGCAAACATCCGCCCCCGCATGCAAGTTTTTGGTGCCACCACCTCGAGGTTTGAGAGTTTTTGAATTAGAAGTAGTCACTTCCATTGTTTTCCTTTTAATCTTCAATTTGAATTTTCCCGAATGGGTTCTAAAAAAATGATACACCTTAATTAATTTTCCAAAATAAATAAATATGACTCTACTAAACAATGTGATAAGTCACCTATAAATGGACAAGTTTATAGGATGCTATTAGCCATACACAGTGAAGTTCGCACGTTCGATATTTATCGAAGTGAGCGAATAATGTCTCCGAATAGTGTAAGATGGATTATTAAGTAATCGTATCCAATTTAGGCTGATTAGCATAAAAAACAATTATAAGCGAACACTCGGGTTCGGCTCATTCGATATTCAAAATATAACAATGGTATTCAAGTTCGGCTGGTTATCATACAAAATTTTCTGTAGAACTCATTGGTTAAGCTCTTCAATATTCAAAATATAAAAATTTTAAGCCGAAGCTGTTCTTTGTCTAATATTAAAAAAAAAAAGTTCGGGCTGCGACATTTCAAATTAGAACACTACCCGAAACTAACAAAAACCTAGACGAATCATCGATTACATGTCATAAATCAATCTGTACGCAAAATAAACAATGGGTTTGTGGGAAATACCTTTCTATGTGCAATTTTAAAGAATCGGCCTCTATTTCTCCCTACAACACCAATCGATCCACTATCCACTTCATCTGCATCTTTTCCAAAAAGCCTAGATTGAGATGCTACAGATGCAACACCAGGATTCAGCATCGTATTTCTAGGGTATCGCTTAACACGAGGTGCCATGTATGTGTTTAATCGAATACGGTAATCGAACAAATTTTCAGAAATTTTCTGAAATTTTGGAGAAGAAGATGAGAAGAAGTGGGAGAGAGAAGGGTTTTTGGTTTCTAAAACTTTTAATTTTTTTTTTGTTTAACTAACCGTTTTAGGATTAATGAGTGAGTTAATTAGTGGGAGGGTAGTTAATTAGGGGATGGGTTAATTAGTGGGAAAGTTTTAGGATTAGAATTTAATTAAGTGGAAGGGTAGTAATGTAATTTAAACTATATGAGGATATTACAGTAACTTTAGCATCACTAGGACACCTCTTAGTAGTTTGCATTGAATGGCATCATAAGTCTGTATGCCCCAAAATTATCCTGTATGCCCCAAATTAGGATTCATTATTAATAAGATGAGCCTATATTATCATGCCTATCTAATGGGCCGGCCAACTTGGTTACTTCAAATTTAGGTTATAGTCTTGGGCAATCACATGGCTAGGTTGCCAACCAAGCTATGATTATCCTTTGTTTCTAGTTGGAAGAAGATAGCAAAAACAGGAGAATAGAAAAATCAATAGAATTCGTGGATAAAGCAATCCATATGGACCAATTCTAGCGAAAAATAATCAATACACTTTCTTTTTTTGTATTCCTAAACCCAAAATGGATTTATGTGAGGTGTCCACATAAACCGGTTCTGTTTGTGCTCTTTAAGCACGAAAAACACCAATAGAAATCGGTCGGCGTATATGTGATCATCAACCGATTATGATAAAATCGGTTGACGTGTATGCGCTCATGAACCGGTCATGGATAAATACAAAAAGCCTTGTCTTGAAAATTTTGAATTGTTATATGAATCAAAAACCTAGTCAAGATTGACGTGTTAATAAATTTACATCACCGTATTGCTGCAGTGCACGAGGCTTAACTGCTGTTTTTCCCACTGGTATCTTACCCAATCTTGTCCTCCACCAACCACCTATTTTGAGTGATTCAGTAAGGGTTACACTAACCCTTTTTTGGCACATTAACCTTACATTTTTTTATAAACATGACCAAGATATATGATTTTAAACTTCATCCCTAATTTCCCCTCTTTAATTTGTTCTTTATTTTGGATATAATAACTATTTTTTAGACCAAATTTTGCTAATCAAGATTATTAGGAGATATGTATTCATTGTATATATTGTAAATATGGTTATATATTTTCTTAGTTAGGAAAGATATTTATTAAATGTAGATTTCTTTTATCTCTACCTATTATTCACAGGAAACATTGTTTTGTAATTCAAGCTTTTCAATAAGAAAACTTCGATTATTATTCTCAACCTTGTCGTTTCATGGCATCTCGAGCGAGAATCGAAATAATCTAAAATATTGAAAATCATAAGTGAATCAAGCGTCATCGCTGGGGAAGAATCGACTTCTAATATGATGATTTCTACGGTGAAAATGAATGGCGATACATATGAAAAAGATGAACAAGTTGTTGTTAATACCGCACTTGTGAATATTGATGTGAATTCAACTAGAAGATATCTTTCATCACAAGATCGAGTACCACTTGCATATACTCTTACTGATGCACAGTGGGAAGCTATTGTGAATATGCTTAATTTTTCAAATAAGGAGGGTTTGAAGGAAAATTTTTCTAGGAAGTGGATACTTGATACAGGGGCTTCAAGGCATATGACAGGAAGTAAAGAGTTTCTGTGTAAAACATATCAAATAAATTTTTCTTCCGTAAAACTTCCGAACGGCACGTACACAATTGCTCCATGTGAAGGCACTGTGGTGTTTGGAGACAATATGAGATTATATCGTGTTTTATACGTTCCTGATCTTCAGTGCAATTTGATTTCATTAGCATGTTTAATTAAAGATCTAAAATGTATTGTCACTTTGACTGATAAGTTGTGTGTGATACAGGACCGGACTACGAGGACGCTGATTGGTGTAGGTGAGGAACGAGATGGGGTCTATATTTTCCACAGTGGAGCGCAGATTATGGCAAATCGAGTTACTACTGGTGAAGATTATTACTTATGGCATAGGCGTTTGGGTCATCCTTCTAATAAGATTATTTCTTTGCTTCCTGGTATGAATAAAGTTGATTGTCAGAAGTTTCTCAATGAACCCTGTGATACTTGTTTTAAGGCTAAACAAACTCGTGCTAGTTTTCCTGTTAGTGAGAATAAAGCTACTGACATCTTCAGTTTAGTTCATTGTGATGTATGGGGTCCGTATCGTACTTCGTCTTCTTGTGGTGCACACTATTTTCTTACAATTGTTGATGATTATTCTCGTTGTGTCTGGGTTTATTTGATGGCACACAAAACTGAGGTGGTGCAGAATTTTCAGCATTTTTGTGCTATGGCTAAGACACAATTTGATAAACAAGTTAAGCAGGTTCGCAGTGATAATGGTACGGAATTTCGTCCATTAATTCCATTTTTTTTTAATACAAGGAATAGAATTTCAAACCTCATGTGTGGATACACCACAACAAAACGGGCGAGTGGAACGCAAACATCGTCATATATTAAATGTGGCACGTGCTTTACGGTTTCAAGCAAATTTACCTCTTCGGTTTTGGGGAGAGTGCATCCTAAGTGCTGCTTATATTATTAATGTACGCCTACTACTCGCTTTTTAATGGGAAACTCATATGAAGTGTTACATAATAAGTCTCCTATTTATACTCATATTCGGGTATTTGGATGTTTGTGTTATGCAAGTGTTATTCCCCGTGATCGAAATAAGTTTAATCCACGAAGTCGACGTTGCATATTTGTTGGTTATCCTCATGGAAAGAAGGGTTGGCGGTTGTTTGATATGGAAAGCAAACAATTTTTTGTGTCTCGCTGATGTAGTTTTCTTTGAAAACAAATTTCCATACACGGTTAATGGTGTGGACAATAATAATAATGAAGATTATAATTTTGAGTTGGATGACAGGTTGGTGCTTCCTACGGAGAAATCGGATTTAATATCCTCTGACATAGCTACTATGAATTTGGGGGATAGGGGGAGTACCATAGTAGATGTTGATTTGCAGAGTGCGTCAGGCGGTACTGGAGTGACTTCAAAACCAATAAACAAGTCACAGAACGTGACAGGCAGGGAATCCGGTGAAGTCGTTACTTCACAGAACGTGGGGACAGGTTCTGAAGGGAGTTCTCACATTATGACTGGTGTTACAGGGAATCCAGAGATTTTTGTCTCATCTGGAGGGAGTAACGTGGGGACTTGTAATGTTTCAGAACATGAGAAGAAGTCGAACAGTCAGTGGGAACATGGGACGACATCGCAAGACGTGTCAGGAGATGAATTTACTCCACTAATTCCTGGTGTACAGAACGTAGTTCCCGGTGTGCAGAATTTGTCCAGTTGTGACAGAAGTCGAACAGTCACTGGGATTTCAGACGCACCGGGGGACAAAACTGGTGATTTAATTGCACAGAATCAGTCAGGAGCTTTCCTTCCTTCATCAGATGATAGTGATACTTTGGATACGGCAGTTCGAAGAAGTGTTCGGTCTCGGGTTCCTAATACCAGGTTAAAGGATTATGTGTGTAATACTGTAAAATCAATAGACCCTAGCTCCTCCACTCCTCACTCGTCAACGTCTTCGAATACGCCTTATCCCATAATTAATTATGTGTCTTGTGCAAATTTTTCTGCTAATCATACTCGTTTTTTTGGCGGCGATTACTACTCTTAGAGAACCTACTAGTTATGCTGAGGCGGTTCGTCTTCCCTGTTGGCGTGTAGCTATGTCTAACGAAATTGGTGCTCTTGATAAAAATGGCACATTATCTGTTACTGATCTTCCTCCAGGGAAGAAGGCTATTGGTTGTAAATGGGTTTACAAAATTAAATATAATTTCTGATGGTACCGTCGAGCGGTATAAAGCTCAAGCTTGGTTGTCCTTGGTAATAGACAAGTGGAAGGGGTAGATTATCATGAAACATTTGCTCCGTAGCTAAAATGGTTTCGGTTAGAACATTTTTAGCGATGAGTTATCGTGATTGGGAGTTACATCAAATGGATGTTCACAATGCTTTTCTTCATGGGGATCTTGATGAAGAAGTATATATGCAACTTCCTCCAGGATATTCGACTAATTCTCCGTAAGGTGTGTCGACTCCATAAATCTTTATATGGTCTTCGTCAAGCTCCTCGTAATTGGTTTGCTAAGCTTGCAGGTGCTCTTAAGGCTTTGGGTTTATACGGTCTTTATGCTGATTATTCTCTATTTACTCTACGACGAGGTGAAAATTCTATCAATGTACTGGTTTATGTGGATGATTTAATTATCACTGGGAATAATTCATTCGCTATTAGTGCTTTTAAAGCATATTTAAGCCGTTGTTTTCACATGAAAGATTTGGGAAGTCTCAAGTATTTTCTTGGTATTGAAATGTCTGTGGAGCCGATGGACATTTTTATCTCAACGGAAATACACTTTGGATATTTTGTCGGAGACTGGACTTTGAGCCAAACCGGCTTATTCACCCATGGATCAACATCATCGTTTGGCTCTAGATGATGGACCACTATATTCGATGCATCCCAAAGTATCGTCGGCTTATTGGACGTTTAATTTATTTGACTATTACTCGTCGAATTATGTTACTCGGTACATGTATTGGCTCAATTTATGCGAGTCTCCTCGGGTATCTCATTCAAGGCTGCTCTACGAGTTCTTCGTTATCCGAAGGGCCATCGGGTCAAGGGATTGTTTTGCGTAAAGATAGTGCTCTTCACCATCGCTTATTGTGACTACGATTGGGCCTCCTTGTCCTCTTAGTCGTCGTTCACTTAGTGGTTACTTTATTTTTGGGAGACTCACCTATATCTTGGAAGACAAAGAAGCAAACACACGGTATCTCGTTCTTCCGCTGAGGCCGAGTACCGTTCCATGGCTTATACTTGTAGTGAGCTCACATGGCTAAAGGCATTATTGAAATCTCAGGTGTGTTTCACTCTCGGCCTATGCGACTTTACTGTGATAGTCATCCGCACTTCATATTGCCGCTAATCACATTTTCATGAACGCAGGCAAACATATTGAGATTGATTGTCATTATGTGCGCGATAAAATTCAGTACGGGTGTTATTGTTACTTCTCATGTTCGAACAAGCGCTCAGCCAAGCACGAGATATCTTCAACAAAGCTCTTGGACGTCCCTCGGTTGAGATGCTTCTTCGCAAGTTGGGCATTCGTGATCTCCATGCTCCAACTTGAGGGGAGTATTAGGAGATATGTATTCATTGTATATATTGTAAATATGGTTATATATTTTCTTAGTTAGGAAAGATATTTATTACATGTAGATTTCTTTTATCTCTACCTATTTATTCACGGGAAACTTTATGTGTTTTGTAATTCAAGCTTTTCAATAAGAAAACCGATTATTATTCTCAACCTTGTCGTTTCAAAGATTATTACTAAAAAAACTAACGGAAAGTGGGTCATTTGTCCAAAAAAATTTAAAACACGGTTCAAATGGACGAGTAAAAAATTTTATGGGTGAAATGGACAAAAAAAAAATAGCAAGCATGAAGCTGGATTCATCTGGCTTAAACTTAAAAAATAGCAAGGATGGCTCGGATGCATCCTGTGTAAAATAAAAATAAGAAAAAATATTTGAAAATGGACGGGGATGAAACTGGTTATATCCTGCCTATTTTAAAAATTTTGTCCATATAAACAGTATCTAAATCTGATTGTCCTTTCGCCCGGGGAAATTTTGAGTTTTGGTCTTTTTAACCAATTTTGTGAAAAAAGTAATTGTCTATAGATGTGCCCAAGATGTGCAGGTGAATTAAAGGAAATCAGCAATATTTATTTTGCCTCATCCATTTCGTAGCAGTCCATTTCTCTCCTGATAAGACATCACATCCTGTATGTACACTCTTTGGATCTTCCTTCCCATCAAGTCCCTAAAAAGAAAACAATCATAATTAGACTGGTTAATTCGGTTGCCAAGGCTCTAAGAACCGCAACTGAACAAGCTTAATGCTATGTTTGTGTGATTATTAGATATATACAAAATATAATACAACATTTCAGAGTAGTAGAAACATACCACGCTCCAGAAAATAACCGCATTTCCTTTAATCGGTTTTACAGAAGACCCCTTCAACATTTTTCCAGCACAGCTACATTTTCCTGTTCCAGCCTGCAATTATTTGCAATTAACACACTGACAGAATAGTTTGCAGACTATAGATACTGGAACTGCTGGAAATCTTTAATTTGAACTCACCATGGGGAAGTAAGTTTCTCCTCCTTCCACATTGTCACTCAAATACATGAGCATTGTTGCTATTCGCTGACCTCCAGAGAATTTGAAAGGTGTCTGTACCCAGAAATATAATTCCATTTTATGAAACCAAATCAAGGAAAAAATAAGAGAAAAGAAAAACTAAAAAAAAAAGTTGTGTTGAAAAACCACTCACTGAGTCAGTAAAGTAGTCACTATGTAGCCTGAAGTACTGATTCTTTTCGTACCTGTATTCCAGATGTAAGGCACTTAAAATGTAACTGATAAGTCTAAGAAATTAGAGTAATTAAGCATTTCTTTACAAAGCAGTACCTTAAAACTTGAATAGGCTCTCCATTTTCTACTGGTACTTGACAGAATGCTGAAATCCGTTTTTCAATTGCCTGTTTCCCAAATGCATAATTAAGAAAAATATAATTGTTAAACTAAAAAGCGGGGTAACAAGCAAATTTCATGGGACTTTGGAGGCATCCGTGATTTGCGTTTCTGTTTCATAACAAACTCCAAAATATTTTTTTGAAGGATTTTGCAAGGAAATGCAATAAATGTGAGCACGCTACGGAACCAACCTCTACAATAGGATTCTTACTCTCTGCCTTGCTTAAGAACATACCGAAACTTGTCCTAGCGTCACTCACAATTCCCTGAAAAGGCATTCAATAAATAAATCAAGATATTAAGACATGAAGCATTCGAGCACAAAAAAATGAATGCAGCATATGCTAGATCCATTGTAATACATAGTATTACATACCATCCCTGTTTTTGCGTCCCCGTACTCTAGAATGCTGGAGGCGAGGCCTGCCAATTGCTATAAGATGATCACATTCCTGCAATATAATATCACAATCTCATTCTTTTCTAGCTCATTGCAATATCTTGCACACAATAGTTTTAAGTCTTTGACATGATCATGTAATTGAGATATTCATACCTCCGAACTTAAGAAATTATGCAGGACAGTGATTCGTGGTGCCGAGCTGATAATCTCAAGTTTGATCTACAACACGGTAAATGAAAATATAAAGTACATGCATAAAGAGTTCTGCCACAAGGTGGTGCAGAAATGAAAATGAAGCTGCAAACTGAACATACGAATCCGGTTCGGAGCATCTTTGCCTCATCCTCATTTTCACAACGAGGAAATCCTGAAACTACGTACACAAAAACATGTATGTCAGATATGTTTTTCTGCGGAAAATGGGTCAAGATATTATCAGCGTGGGAAAAAAGGAAGGGAAAGTGCAACATAAAGAAAAAACGAAGGCTACGGAGCCTGACAAAACTAGAACTAGCACAGAGGAAGGATCCTCTCTACAGGTATGTCAGATATATTAAGCTAACTATCTTAATACTCACCTGCCGAAGGACTTCTTAATAAGTTTTAACAGAAATAATTCAAATTAAGTCCCTAGACCTACTGCATGCAACATGCTAAAATTAAATCACTATATATTTCTTCAAGTTAACTTCCTGCCATTGTAGTACAATAATACATATTAAATTTCTTTTTGATAATAATAATAATTCCAGTTGGGGCGCAACTTGTTGCGCGACTCCATGTAGTTTCACTTTTGGTTTGCTTAATAAATGCCTCGTTGGTAGAATAAGAATCAGTCAAAAGTGAACGACCCAGAAAAAGACGCTTAATCTCACTTAGAGCATGAAATACCAAATCTGGTTAAACTTACTACCAGCAGGCAAAGAGGAGCTAGGATTTTGGAGAGCTAAGATAGGAACTGTACTTTTGGAGGAAGACGAGTTATAGTTGGGTGATGCTGCAAGAAGAGCTGAGGAACCAGTAGCCGGAAGAGTTAGTGAGCCAAAGAAAACCCTACAAACACAGAAAATTTTACGTTTGAGAAAAGAAATTCAAACCTTTTATGCGAGATGTATTTCTCCTGTTAGATATTTTTCGGTTTACTTGTCCTTTTTTCTTGATAACCCATCTTTTATCCTGGATTGTAGAAGTACTTTTTTCTTTGGTAATATTGTTGTGTTGAAATCTGACAGATCTTCGTCGTAGTGCTACATAGAAAGGCTTTTTGAGTAACAGATGGAGTCTCAAGCTCCTAGCAATCCTGCTTGTTTCTTTCTGAAACTCTTTGATTTGATCTTGATGAAAGCTTGCCATAATTTTTTTTTGCTTTTTAAAACTGAATTATGTACTTTTCGTGGATTAGGTTTCCTTTATTATAGACTCTATATACATATTTATACGGCTTCGTTAACTGAGAGATTAAGAATCTTTATAATCCCATAAATAAAGTGGTATAAATTTGTATTACACGGTTTTCTTCATACAAATCAAGAATAGTCTTTCATCTATGGTTGCGCAGGACCATAGAGTATTTGTAGCCACACCCAAATCTTTATAATCCCATATTTAAGTGCTTTAGAGTCTGAATTAGCTACTGCTCATTCTGGTTAGTCATGATCTCTGCAAAATAATTTGCAGCACACCCAAATCTCCTGCCACGACTCTAAATATTCACCAATGCTTCTTCTTTCAATAGATTAGACTTTTAGGAGAAATAGGCAGCTCCAGTTTACACTTTACACCCAATAATCCCCGTACTGAATGCGCTAGCCTTTTTGAAATCATGTCTAAACCACTACATTAGCTAAAGAAATCAATACAATTACAAAATGAACTTAACTAGGGAGTAGGTGCCCAATTAGCGGCTAGGCTTCCAACTACTAATGAACTTTGGATAATACTTGATTTGAAGTGTGAAAATTTCCTGAAAAAGTTGTTCAACCCGAAAATAACGAGAGCAGATTTCATGTCAGCATTAACATAAAAAATCACTTGGTTTCTCTCATGCCAGATATGCCAAAGCTCCAAGCTGCGCATCCCAAATAGGCACTATCAACAGGTTTGGGCATCACAACAGCATGCCTATCTTTTGAGTGGTTTAGTAAAATCTATCTGACCAAGATATTCGATCTCAATCCATAATATGTTCTCTTTAATTTTGTATATTTTCTCTTTAATTCTTCTTAATTTTGGATATAATAACAATTTTATATGTTTGCTAGTCAAAATTATTACCACAAAAATTGTCTATACATAAACTACAAAAATGTGTATACATAAGAAGTGCTCAAGATGTTTTAAAATCGGCAGTTGAAGAGGAATTAGTAGTATTTATTTTGCCTCATCAATTTTATAGCAGACCATTTCTCTCCTGATAAGACTTCGCATCCTGTATGTACACTTCTCGGATCTTCCTTCCCATCAAGTCCCTACAAATAAGACATTAAATTATTCCACACAGTTAGAAGTTTGGTTGTTATATAAGGCCTGCAGTACGCCTTATGCAACACAACGGTTTAAGTCCAGTTCATGAACATACCAAAATCACAACCCTAATAGACTGGTCAATTCTGTTGCTAAGGTCCGTAGAATGGTAACTAAACAGCTTAATGCTAAATTTGTGTGCATAGGAAATATAATAAATAATATTGTTCGGAGTAGTAGATACGAACCACGCTCCAGAAAAGAACTGCATCTCCTTTAATCAGTTTTACAGACAACCCCTTTAACATTTTCCCACCACAACTACATTTTCCTGTTCCAGCCTGAAATTATTTGCAGTTAACACGCTGACAGAATCAATTGTGTGCTATACTATGAGTGCAGTATCTTTGTTGCGATGAACTCACCATGGGGAAGTAAGTTTCACCTCCTTCCACATTGTCGCTCAAATACATGAGCATTGTTGCTATTCGCTGACCTCCATTTTGCTTCTTCAGATTCTGCATCCAATAAAGAATTCCATTTTATGAAACCAAATTTGAAAAATGAAACACTAAAACAAAGCAGTGTTGAAAAACAACTCACAGTGTCAATAATGTAGTCGCGATGTAGCCTGAAGTACTGGTTCTTTTCATACCTGTATTGCAGATGTTGATGGTGGAACTGATCAGTCTAAGAGCGAGATTACAGTAATTAAGCATTTCTTCACAAAGCAATACCTTATAACTCGAATAGGTTCTCCGTTTTCAACTGGTACTTGAGAGAATACTGAAATTCGTTTTTCAATTGCCTGTTTCCGATATGCATAAGAAAAATATAAGTGCTAAATTAAAAGTGGGAAAACAAACAACTTTCACGGGTTTATAGACTTTGGAGGCATTTTGTATTAAGCAAGAGAACGGAATAATGTGAGCTTGCTAAGGAACCAACCTGTACAATAAGATTCTTACTTCTCTTCCTTGCTTAAAAACATTTCGAAACTTGTCCTAGTATCACTCACAATTCCCCTGAAAAAACATTCAAGAAATATGCCAGATATGAAGACATGAAGCATTCGAGCACTTCAAAGCGGCGTTAAATAACGTACATACAGATTGAAAAATGGATTAAATAGAATGCCTTCTTTATTGAAAAACAAATGAACACATTTTTGTCTGTATTAAGAAAGAAGCGAGATCCACTGCAATACATACCTTGCCTGTTTTCATGTCATGCACCTTAGAACGCTGGAGCCGAGGCCTACCAATGGCCATAAGATGATCACATTCCTGCAATATCATATCACAATCTCATTCTTTAGTTCATTGCAATTTCTTGCACACAATAGCTTCGAGTCTTTGACATGAACATGTAGTTAGTTGAGACATTCATACCTCCGAACTTAAGAAATTATGCAGGACAGTGATTCGTGGTGCCCTGCTGATTACCTCAGGTTTGACCTACAACGCGGCAAAAGAAAATATATAGTAAATTTATAATTAAAGAGGTCTGTCACAAGGTGGTGCAGAGATGAAAATAATGCTGCAAATTGAGCATACAAGTCCGATTCGTAGCATCTTTGCCTCATCATCATTTTCACGACTAGAAAATCCTGAAACTACACAAAAACATGTATGTCAGATATGGTTAAGATATTATCAGAGTGAGAAAAAAGGACAGGAAAGTGCAACATAAAGAAAAAATTAAAGGCTACATAGCCGGACAAAACTAGAACCAGCACAGAGGAAGTTCTTAATAAGTTTTAAACAGAAATAATTCAAACTAAAGTAACTGCGTGCAACATTCTAAAATTCTATCACTATGTTTCTTCCAGTTAACTTCCATACATTGTAGTATATAATAAGTAAAGTCATCGGGTGATGATACTAGACTGGTTTAAACTCATCCATTACCAAATTTTTATTATCCAAAAAAAAAAAAAAAAACTTCCAAGTTGGCAAAATAAAAATAGTCCAAGTGAACGACCCAGACAAAGACACTTAAGCTCCTTATAACTGATAAGCATGAAAAAGCAAAACGGGTCGAACTTACCGCCATCACCAATACCATTGTTGTAGTGTGAAGAACCAGCCAAAGAGGAGCTAGGATTCCGGAAAGCTGAGATAGAAACAGTACTTTTGGAGGATGACGAGTTGGGGTTGGGTGCTAGGGTAGCGGTTGAAGCTGCAAGAACTGAGAAACCAGTAGCTGGAAGAGCTGGTGAGCCAAAAAAAAAAAAAAAAAAAAAAAAAAACTACATACACAGAAAAGTATACGTTTGAGAAAAGAAATACTAACCTTTTATGTCAGATGTGTTTTTCTTGTTAGTCGATGATATTTTTCCTTTTACTTGTCGTTTTTTCTTAATCCCCCATCTTTTATCCAGGATGATTATTGTAGGAGCACTTCTTTCTTTGGAAATATTGTTGTGTTGAAATCTGACAGATCGTCGTCGTAGTGCTACATAGAAAGGCTTGTTGAGTAACAGATGGAGTCTCAAGCTCCTAGCAATCCTGCTTGTTTCTTTTTTGAAACTCTTTGATTTGATTCTGATTAAAGCTTACCATGATTATTATAGATTTAAATTGGAGTAATTTTTTTTGTTCTTCGTGGATTATAGACTTCAGATGATTAACACGTTTCCTTTTTATATGGACTACACATATTAATACGGTTCTTGTTAAACTGAGTTTAGGAATCTTTAATATACTATAAATAAAGTGATACAAAATTGTAGTATTACACGGTTTTCCTTATAAGCGACTAAGCGAGGGTTCCATATCACCACTGTTCAGTTTTGTCAAGGCCGAAGATAATCTGTTTTCTTGCACTTTTGTTGTAGGGAGGGGGATTTTAGATCAAGGGAGTGAAAAAATCGACTTAATATGACCTGTTCAGTATTTTTTGTATGAGTCGGACAAAACCGTCCTCACATAAAAACCCCGTTTTAAAACAATATACTAACATTCCTTCTGTACTGCCTCTTCCTACCAATTGTGAAGAACACTCCTAAAAACCCAATGCAAAACCATCAAGATTTTTTTTTTTTTTTTTTATAAGCAAAAATATATATATATATATATTAAGGAGAAAAAAAGAATAATGAATTACAGAGGAAAAAATAAAACACTGAAGCCTTTACAATAAGGCCAGCCAGAACCCCAGGGGCGGAACTACAGCCAGGCTTCTCCTGGCTGAAGCCACCCCTAAAAAAGCCCAATTCCATTTTTCTAAGCCAATTTTCTAGTGGGTCGTAGGAGTGTGTGTACATTTTTGGCTTAAGCCAGGGGTGAAAAAATGCCCAAGCCAGGGCTATACCAAATATCTAGCTCCGCCACTGCAGAACCCCAACCCAAGCCTATCTCCTCAATCTCTCACAACAACTCCCCATCTCCACATAAGGTCCTCGAAATGGATTCCCTCCAAAGCTTTAAAAGGAATAGCCCAATACAAAACCATCAAGATTTTGAATGCTTCATCATCCAAATTATATCTTCGAAAAAGGTACCACAAGAATGATGGGTTAATATCTAGAGTATGATGGTTGGGAACAATTTTCAAAAGAAGAAAATCAGATAAAACATTTTACGCCTGTGTATTTTGAATGTGTTATGAGAGTTCGCTGGAAATGAAAATTCTAGGTACCCAAGTGACTAAATCATGATTCTCATTTTTTTCTATTTCTCTTTATCAGAAAAAATCAATTTATAAAACCTTGGTTCGTTCATACTGGTAGAAGAGAAATGATACATTCACTTTCACAATAATGAACGTGAATACCAAGTTTCTCTTCGATGGTGGTGATGGTGAAATGCAGTATTTCAGTACCACTTGAGTGCCAGTGAAATAGAGCATTTCACCGCCGTTTTAATGACCGTGAACATATTAATTGAACATGGAATTCAATCAGTGGCGTATTGCTTCAATAGGTTAAGGGTTTAAGTCTTGGATCACAAAAATACAACCCCCATAACTGATCTCACTCTTTATAAATAAAAATCACTCAACAAAACTGGGAGGAACTACCGAAGTTTCTTTTGATGTTAGCATTTTACGGTTTTCAGCTGTTATACTTAAAATAATCAGAGAAAGATATCTCATGTGTTAGATCGATCTTTTGTAAGTTGCTTCTCAGACTTAACACTTTATGCACGTTGGCCGGTACTTCCAGCTCTTGAGTGTTGGTGGTGCTAGCTTGGAAATACGTTTGGTTAAAGGAGCATGTGAGGAGTTTATTCATTGTGGTGCAAACGGAACAACCAACATTAACATTCAAATTAAGTGCAAGGTACTAATCAATCAAATCGGAACGAAAACAACGGACAATGGCATATTGGGTTTCACCATCACTTGAGTGGAAGAGAAAGTCATATTTCATCATGATTTGTGTGGAAGTGAAATATTTTGGTTTTCACTTTTTAATCTGAGAAACTAAGAATTCACGTTCTGAAATGCGGACGTGAATGCTTCATTTTGCTATTCCTGATTCGAACGAACCAAGCTTATATATACTCCTATACTACATAAAAACAAGAGAAAATCATGCTGATGGAGATGAGAGATGCTCCGTTTTTATCAAAATCACGTACATTTTGATGATTGAGATTAACAAATTATTTCAATCTATTCCCGTAGGTTTGAATTAGAAATGGGAGTATTAAGGGTTCTTAATTAGCTAACTCTGATTCTCCCACTCCACAGATAGGAACTCCTCCCTATAACAGAACTGCGATGAGTTTGCAGAAATTTCTAGCGAGTCATTTTTAAAGGGTGTTTTGGTCCAGAAAATATTAAATCTAACTCACTCATAAATCAGTGAGTTGAATACTAGTTTTTCACTCCCTTGATATAAAAACCCCCCTCCCTATAACAAAAGTGTTTTTTTGCTCGATAAAAATTGCACAACCGAAAGGGCAGCCCCATATATTTTTGAGGCAACCTAATAGCAACTGTAAAACCGAAAAAAACAGAATGTATAATATTTCAGGAGAATTAGGCAGCTCAATAATCCTCATGGAATGCGCTCTTCTGCACTTTATAGTTATACCAATATATATATTAAAACTTGTAGATCATAAGCAGCATTTCACATTGTCCTTTGCAAGTAGAGGTACAAGAATATGTGCATTGCATTCGTTCAATCTCAAACTTCTTCGTAATTTTTTTCTCTTTAATTTTTCCTTAATTTCGGATATAGCAATTTTTTTTAGGCCATTCTAATCAAGATTACATGGGTTAGCCAGGTTGGTCAGAGCCCGACTCTCAAGTAGGAGGTCGGCGGATCGAGTCTCATTTCACGAGTTTGGAGATCTCATGAAATACTCCTCTTATGTAAAATTTAGTTCAAGTTCTTAATATAATGTATCTTCTTTCCTATTAAAAAAAAATCAAGATTACATGTGTATATAAAAGATGTGCCTAAGAGGTTTTAAATGGGCTAGCCGCGGTTGGAATCTTCTTTCTTATTAAAAAAAAAAAATCAAGATTACATGTATATAAAAGATGTGCCTAAGAGGTTTTAAATGGGCTAGCCGCTGTTGGAGAGATATTAGCTGTATTTATTTTGCCTCATCCATTTCGTAGCAGACCATTTCTCTCCAGATAAGACGTCACATCCTGCATGTAAACTATTTGGATCTACCTTTCCATTAGGTCCCTACCAACAAGAAAGCAACAGGTGTTATCGCCTTGTGCAACGGTTTCAATTCAGTTCAGGAACAAGCCCAAATGACAAAACTAATAGAATGGTTAGTTTCAGAGTAGTAGAAACAAACCATGTTCCAGAAAAGAACTGCATCCCCTTTAATGGGTTTTACATGTTGAAAAATGGCAGTAAAACAGGGTGAAGAAAAGAATGTTATATTAGGGTTCAAGGCTCTTATGAAAGATTCTTTTCGACAATTATTCGAACACCATTTCCCAATTGAATTGGCGAGTACAAACAGGTCAATTGAATATTGCCCGTCGGGATACTTGAAGCCCCACAACGGTTGTTGGATTCAAAGCATGCGACCTTGATCCAACCAAGAACACACTTGGTTTTGTTTGATGATGCTTATAAGAAAGAAAACAGAGAGAGTTGAGAGATGTATTTTGAATGAAAACAAGTCTCCTATTTAAAGAGGAAATCACACCCTTTGGAGATGACTCTTCATCTCTACATGCATCTTTTCAGAGTGAACAGGCGCGTCTCTTCCTTCAATGCGTCCATTGGTGAAACGAGTTTTCGGTTCGGAGTTTTCTGCTTCAGGTCGATCCCCGACGCAGGGTTAATGCCTTCAATTCAAGGGTTTGTTGAAAATATCCAACATTACAGACGACCCCTTTAACATTTTTCCTGCACAGCTACATTTTCCCAGTTCCAGCCTGAAATTATTTGCAATTAACAGGCTGATCAAAGAATCCACTGCACGTTATAAACATTTGAATGTAGCATTCATTAGAAGAAAAAAAATGAATACATTTTTATTTGTCATATAAGAAAGAAGCGAGATCCAGTGTAATACATGCCTCGCCTATTTTTGCGCCTTGTACCGTAGAAGGCTGGAGGCGTGGCTTGGCAGTTGCTATAAGATAACCACATTCCTGCAATATCATATCACAGTCTCATTCTCTCATTGCACACAATAGATTCGACATGATCATGTAATTGAGACATTCATATTCATACCTCCGAAGTTAAGAAATTATGCAGGACAATGATTCGTGGTGCCCAGCTGATAATTTCAGTCTTGACCTACAGTGGCAAAAGAAAAAAAAAGTATATAAAGAGTTCTGTCACAAGGTCTGACCATGTACTAGAGCATTCGAAAACCAAAAGCTGAACAAAAAAGTACTTATTTGCAACTTAGATCACGAATAAGCGCTTAAATATACCAAGCTACTAAAAAAAAAAATTCGGATAGAAACTTAAGTGGTTGAGAAGCTAGAATGAAACATATATAAGGGTGGTGCAAACTACACATACAAATCTGATTGAGCATCTTTGCCTCATCGTCATTCTCACAACAAGAAAATCCTGAAATTGTCACGTGTTTGTACCATAAGTAAAAATACCACTTAATGGGCCAAATTGATACTTGAATCATGTTTTGGTCCTCATCCAAGCCCACTAACCAGTCAACCAGGTGCTCACCCGGTCTTGCACGGACTGGTCAATAGTCAAAGTCGGTCAACTATCAAAGTCAACAGGTCAAGGTCATGGTCAACGGTCGGTCAATAGTCAAGGTCAACCGTCGGTCAACTATCGAATCCGTCGCACCCCTAGCCAATTTTCATTCTTGTAGCCGAGAAAGTCGCAAAACCAATTCCACCAAAAACTCTTCCACGTCGACCGGCCTCATCAACCATGTTGCCGGCCCGGCCTCCATCCACATGCCCGACCATCATGCATGTCAACCATCAAGGCGAGTCCCCTACCCATGCGATCGATTGTTCCGCCAACAAATGTCCACCAATGCGCCAACCATCATTTATGCGAATTTATCATGGAAGCATAAATGTGCGGTTTCATGCGTAAGTGAATTCGAGCGAGTTTACCATGCGAATTGAAGTCCGGCGGTTGACCATGCAATATTCATTTCAGCGAGTTTCAGCCATGCGGTGCTAAATGCAAAAGGTTTCAGCCATGCGGACTAATTACAGATTTCATACATGCGAAAATTAACTCCGACTATTTCATTCGGAATTGATGATGGAGACATGAATGAGCAGTTAATGTAATTTATGTTTGTATTTAGATGTGGAACTGTATAAATAGGAGGGGGCAGAAATCAGGAAGGGAGGGGCAAATAGAGGAGAAAAAGATACACTGTAATACAATTATCAATAAAACATTTCTCCCCAAGGGGATTCATCCGTGGACGTAGGCAAACCATGCCGAACCACGTAAAACCCAAATCTATCTTTGTCTCTTATTTGTTCTTCACTGCGTCTCTAACCCTAATTATTCACCAATTTATCCATTCATCGTGTTTCGTGCCCAAAAAAGTAATTTTCGTACAAACATTGGCGCACTAAGGGGACATACGAGAAAAAGAAATCGTGTTTTCCCATTGAGAAAAGTTGTAGAAAATGCTTTAAAATCTTGTCCGCGAAAAAGCGTTTTTGAAAAATCTTCTTGCGATCAGATTGACCGTGAAGCGGCTGCCAGAAATCGGCTTTTTGATCAGTAATTCATGATCCCCTGATCGCAGCTGCTGCTGGACCGTATAATCGCACATACTACGATCCAGCTTGATCGCAACTTGCAATCAAGATTCGCCGTTTCAGTTATCGAAGCTATTACTGCGGATACGGTAGAAAATCGCGTCACTACAAAAATCGATGATAGTGTTCTTCGGGGGCCTTCGGTTCGCGGCCAAAGATGTAGTGAAATACCATCAAAACTTTTGTAGGAGATTCGATCCACGACATGGTCGGATCCGTTCGATTTCTATCATCTATCAGATCCGGTGATCCACATTTAACGCGGATTCGATTAATCACAATTACTATAGCCCAAAGATCACAACTAAGCCACCAAAGCTAACTCACTTTGCGAACATCGCTAAGATTGTTGGCGTGGATGTTCGATCAAAAGATGTTCATGGAGAAAAAATGTTGCAAGGGAGAAAGGACAACAAGACTCAAAACACGTACAAAGGGGAAGTCGCTAAGGATAACACTTCAACCATCCGTTTGTAAGAAGGCATGAAAGAAAAGACAATGATTCCTCAAAGTGTCAACAAATGTTGAGTAAAGGTCACAGTTCAGAAAGACTCGTCACCAAAAGTTTCAAAAAAAAAAAAAATCGGAAAAACCCATGCCATCACGAGCGGCGCAGCAGCGGCGGCGGGGCGAGAGGCCTCGGATCGTTCACCCTCTTCGTGGGTTTCGCTTCACCCACTTTACTTTTTACTCACCCACGTCATAGGTGTCCATCACCCACTTCCATCAATCGAAAAAGGTTCGATGCTTCACATCAAATTTCGATGTCGACGTATGTAAACCGTTGATGCCCGGTGGTATATCAAACTTCGATGCTCCATGATACCTCAAATTCCACTCTCGGCTACAAATTGATGCAAAGGTGGTACATCAACCTTAGATGTACCGGACACACAGATCGTTGATGCTCCCCGGTACATCCATTTTCGATGCTCAGAAAAAACATCAAAATCAAATTCAAAAAAAAAAAAAAATCGACGACTAAAAAGAGCGCTGCACAAGAGAGCCAAAAGAAAGTGCCTGCCAAATACAACACGCATGAGAACGAGAACCACGCTTGTGGCGAGCGGCGACCACAGCGAGCGACGATCGGCGAGTAGTCGCCGATTAATCGCCGATAAATAGGAGCCTCTGATTTGTTGCAGCTCGGTACAACTTAATCCCGTAGCCCTCGGATCTTTGCGCCTGTTCCTCTTGCCTTGCGGATATGTACACCCCACTAGGGCTTGGCCTAAAATTTGTTTGTTGATATCTTATTCGTCCTCACGTCCGAATTGGATGATTTTTGCTCACACGATCGCATTTCAATATCCTACGACATGAATGTAAAACTTTGCAATTGGAGAATAATATTTTTTGGGTACAATCACATCATTAACATGTTTGGAGCAAGGGGCTAACCAACCAATTTCGTTTCTTCGATAACTCCTTCTTCATGCATCCAAATTGAGTGATTGTCGACCCGATGAGATCGTATGTTAATTACCAATGTGGAAGGCTTACATTCCAATTTTCGGAGAAAAGTTAAATTTTAGAAACGGACACCGAAAAAACAGTCAGATCTTTTCCACATAACTATTATAGTCAGTTGATCGAACTATTGTAATCCGTTTTCCGACCTTGTTGTTAACAGTGATCAACGACCCATGAGTCCTTTAATTCCTCTCTGATCCGGTCGAACTGTTGTGATCTGATTTTCCCTAAAAATTGTTTCAATATGGTTTTCTCACTCACAAGTTCGATCGGTTCGCCTCAGCATAACCTGTAATCATATCTGATCAAGGCTTGAAATCTGATTAACGTGGCAACTGTCTTCGATCCAACTTGGACTTAAGCGGTGCATTCAAGTCCCAGAGACAAATTAATTACTAAGTGAGGCGAGACAGCTAAGGCAACTATACTAATCATCGTCATTGAAAACACCGAGCATAGCGGTGGGCATCCTAATCACTTAAATGGCGAAGTCAATAACATTTTCAATAAGGTAAGTATACAATTTACATAATTTTGCATCTTTTTTCATATATTCATGCATACTTTGTTCGGTAAGACACCTTTAATGTGGCACATCTTCTTAGGGGAGGATGCATTTCAATTCTCACAGATCGGAATACGAGGATTGGCCCCCAGCGTGAATTTCGGATAACGAGACATATTCAAAATCCCATGCGCGAGCAAAATGCAAACAGCGGTGCACCCTTGTGCAAGCATCGGCGACATGACAATTACTATCTTCCTGGGAGAGTTGCGTATCACTTCAACATGATCGACCATCACTTGGGGCGAGATATGTAACACTCATGGTCTAAAATTACTCTTTTGGGGGCAAGCTATGTAACACTTCATACGCTTAGGGGCAAGTTACATAGCACCCTGTATTGCGGAATTAAGCTTCCGAAAATCGAAACTTCGTAGTTAAACTTCTTAATCCTCGAGTAGGTTGCGGGATTAAGGGGGCGAGCACACCCTAATATTTTTACGTAATTTTACAATCGGTAATGTTAAACTGCTATAGTTATGTTAATTGAATTATTGTACTCCAGTTCAAAAGAAACACTGCACTCGGTTGGGACATGACCGTGCGGTCAGCTTTGCCTATGAATTCTGTACTCGGTTAGGTGTTGATGCAGTCTGGTTGCGCTCCCGAGTTGGACGCAGCGATCTTTACATCAGAAGTTTTATTTGTAACGGTTACACCTAGGTTTATCAGGCTTACATTTTAAATCCGGTCCCTCGGCAAGCCTGCTGCCCAGTCCCGGTGATTGAGCCTCTGCGGTCCATCTCTGACCTCATTGCGCCTATGATCAGTGGTGGCAGCTGGCAACGCGATGCTTCCGATCTTCGCTGACGGACCAGTGCGTCCAGAAGCTCGCTGCCGAGTCGGCTACATTCGAACAACTCCTGTGATCCGGCGTCCTGCGTTCGCTGCAGTGCACCGATCTTCTTTTGCCGAACCAGGCGATCGAGAATCTTTGCGGTCCGGCCTCTGTTGCGCGACTCCCGCTGATCGCGATCGCGAGAGTACTGCGGTGCGGTTTAACTCCGATCACCTCTGGAACCGTGTGATCGCCAGCATTTCAGCTGCCGTCTGCGATTTTGCTTTCGATGCTCCTCTGAACCTGGCGATCAGAAGCTGCTGCTGGTCGGCTTCTGTTCGCGACTCTGGTCCGGTGATGCCGTCTTTGCTGCGGTCTGACTTGCTCGTCACTCTGCCGATCCAGTACGATCGCGAAATTGCGCCATGATCTGCAGTTTTGCTCGTTGCTCCTGCCTGATCCCGGTTGATCGCGCGTTCTTTGCAATGCTGCACCGATCTTTAGCTGCCGGACCAGTGCCAGTGCCTGCGCGGTCGTCTGTGTCAGCTACTCTGCCGGTCCGGTACGTCGCGGCCTCTTGCCGGTCGCGGTTTACTGCTCGATCTTTGTGCGAGACCAATTGATCGATGTCGCTGCAGATCGGCTACTGATTACGCCAACTCACGCGCGGTCCAGCTGATCGCGAGTTACAGCTGCCGGTCTTGATTCTTGCACCGATCTTTGCTTCTGCAGTCCAGGCGGTCGCGAGCTAGCGTGTAGTGCCGGTTTTGCTCGATCTTCCTGTACTGTGACCCGAGTGATGCTGGCTGCGGTCCAGCTACTTGATTACGCCAACTCTGCCAGTCCGGTGATGTATGCGCTGCGTCTCGATTTGCTTTCGTCCACTCTGCTGGTCCAGTTTTGATCCAGCTACTTGTGATCAGGATTTCGCTCGTCACTCCTGTGATCCAGTGATCCTGGAGCTTCTTGGGACCCGGCTTCACTCGGTGTTGTTCGCCCATTTCCAGCATCACCTGCTCCATTATCAAGCTTCTGCTGCATCACCTCAGTCTTGTTTTTGCAGCACTTGGGGCCGATTTTGATTACGATCTCCACTGATCAACCAAGCGTTTCTATTTACGCCAAACAACATAAATGTACTCTTGGGGGCGTCTTGATTTTTATGAGACAACAAGGGAAGTTCGCCAATCACCTCAATATCAATAGTCCACACTTGGCGAGTTTTATCATTGACTAAGGAACACAAATTTTTCTTAACCCCCAACAAGTTGGGGGTTAAGAAGGCGATGTTTGTACCATAAGTAAAAATACCACTTAATGGGCCAAATTGATGCCAAGATCATGTTTTGGTCCTCATCCAAGCTTTCCACTAACCACAACTAATAACCCATTGATCAATTTGACGCTTCACGGTCAAGTCGGTCAACTATCAAAGTCAACTTCCAGGTCCAGGGCGATGATCAAAGTCGGTCAACTATCAAAGTCAACTTAGGTCAAGGTCATGGTCAGCAGTCGGTCAACAAGATCCAAGGTCAACCGCGGTCAACTTCTCCGAAGTCGGTCGCACCCCCAGCCAATTTTCATTGCGCAGCGCAAAAGGCTGCAGAACCGATTTCATCCAAAAACTCTTTCCACGCATGACATTCGCCAACCATGTTTGCCAGTAAGCCTCCATCCACACCGTCAGCCATCACGCTGTCAACCGTCAAAGCCGGTCCTCACCATGAATTTGTTCGCCGACAAATGTCACTAATACTGCCAGCCATCATTTATGCGTAATTTATCATGGGAAGCATAAATGTGCGGTTTCATGCGAGGTGAATTCCGGCGAGTTTGTACCTTACAATCAAGTCCAAATAGCGGCCATGCGGGTGAAGTCCAAAGAAGCGACCATGCAATATTCATTTCGTGATTTCAACCATGCGGTGCTAAATGCAGTTCCAGACCATGCGGTACTAATTGCGTAGTTTCATACATGCATAATTAACTCCAGCTATTTCATTCAGAATTGATGATGGAGACATGAATGAGCAATTAATGTAATTTATGTTTGTATTTAGATGTGGAACTGTATAAATAGGAGAGGGCGAGAAATCGGGAAGGGAGGGGCAAATAGAGGAGAAAAAGATACTGCTTGTAATACAATTATCAATAAAACATTTCTCCCAAGGGGATTCATCCGTGGACGTAGGAAAACCATGCCGAACCACGTAAAACCACAACGTCATCTTTGTCTTACTTATTTGTTCTTGACTCGTCTCCTAACCCCAATTATTCACCAATTTATCCATTCATCGTGTTTGCGCCCAAAAGTAATTTTCGGTACAAACATCATTATGCTGTAAATTCTTATTAGAAGAGAAAAAAGGGAAGGGAAAGAAAGTACAAGAGAAGCAGCCACACTGGGTGCAAAAAAAAAAAAAAAAAAAAAAAAAAAAAAAGCTTCAGAGCCTGACAAAACTAGAACCATCACGGGGAAGGATCCTCTCTAGGCATATGTCAGATATATGTTAATAGGCTAATCTTAATACTGATCGGTCACAAGGACTTCTCAATGAGTTCTAATTTTTGAACATAAATAAATCAAATTAAGTCGCTACTGACATCGACATGCAAAAATCAAAAACTGTGCTTCTAGTTCACTTCTAGTTAGCCGATGTCACTTTAGTAAATGGTAAAGTCATTGGCGATGACACCGCATTCGAAGTTTGAAACTCCCAGTTGGCAAGCATTAAGAGCATGAAAAATCAAAACAGGTTAAACTTACCACCACCATCAACACCGTTGTTGCATTCTGACGAACCAGACAAAGAGGAGCTAGGAATTTGGATATTGGAAGCGATGAGTTACTTTGGAGAAGTAATGCATGGAGTTCAGAAAAAGTTGGAAGAGTAGAACAATGACGTGTTGCATTATATATGTTGATCCAACCATCACCTAAACCGCTAAGTGTAGCGGAGACAAGTTCAAGATCAGAAAGAGGTTCATGGGAACACTCAAGAGCGTCAACAATTTCTTGATTTTTGAAACATATTCAAATATAAAAAGAATTTCCTTTTTGGATAGCCGTAGGTTGGCTCGAGTTGTAGACGAGTCCCAGAACGAGTCGAACAACGAACAATACCGAAACGAGTAGAAGGACAAGGAGCCTACGTTACATGGAAGCTTCAAATGTATGCTCGTGTTCCGTGTCCATAGCATGGACACGGATGCGACACCGACACTCCCGGACACTGCTTCAATAATAAGTAATTAAAAAATTATTACTTTATTCACATAAAATATACTGTGGTAGTAAATAGAAGGCTTAAGTTAGAAAACCAGGTGTAGCTGCCACGCATGTGTGGTTCTAATTGAGCTGTGAGTCAGCCACATGTCTGTTTTTAGAAGATGTTGTACTGTCTTTGGATGAGCCTGGTTTAGATCCTTCCTATTTTGATCAAGAGAATGCAACTGTTAGGGTCTAGGACCAGCTGCAATCTCGTCACTAGTATTCGTATTGAAGTAAGACCTTAGTCTTGGCTTATTATGACCAACTTTTGTAAGCAATATAATCAAAAATCTAATGATGTAATATAAGTATTTTCACCCAACAATACTACACTTTTGTTTAGTACTCACTTTTGTTCACAAGAGTACTAACTTATGAATGGACAATTAACATTAGAAAAACAAAAACTCTGAGACATTCTAATAGAAAAACAAATTCTAGTCATTTATGCAGCTATCAATGGATGATAGAAAACCAGCTAGTTGTGTCATCATTTATATTTCTCGCATATCTTTTATTAGTAATAGTTTTATTTATGTGTACTACTGTCGTGTCCTCGTATCATGAATTTTTAAAATTGTCGTACTGGACACACGTATACGTGTCCGTATCGGACACCCGTGCCGGTTTCCATGTAACGCAGCAAGGAGCTAAGATAGAAACAGTACTTTTGGAAGAAGACGAGTTGTTGCTGGGTGATAGGGTAACGGTCGTAGCTTGAGGAGCTGAGGAACCAGCAGTAGAATCAGACGCCGGCATTGTTGGAGAAAAGAAAAGAAAGAGATGGAAGACTAGCTAGGGCTTACAATGTCTCAAGAGAATAAGAATAACGTAAAATCGTCGATAAAAATTGGGGCGATCAAAATTGCATTATATCGAACAAAACTAGAACACAAAACTAGAACCCAAACAACCAAAAAGGACAGCCCCAACGTCGACATCCTGCTTGCTTCTTAGAGCTTCTCCAATGGTGTTGTGTGTGTTTCCTAGGTGGAATCACAAACAAGACATCCTTATTTCAATGTTAACTTAAATTTAGGGGAAAAAAATAATTCATTGTACCTGATCTTAGTACAAGGAAGGAATGAATTACTTGGTAGCAAGCTACCTCTCTCTCAAATCGAGCCTAATTTATCTTCCAAAGGAAAATAGGGTTTTTCATTCATTAAGTTCTTTTCTTACACAATCATTGGGTATTTAATCACCCACTGGTTGACTTAATTCAACAATGATTACATCCATCTATCTCAGATCTCTAGGAATTACTCTAACCCTATTCTAATTCACAAACACAAGCCCAACAGTAAATAAAGCTTAGAAAGTATTATTAGTTCCTGTATCCCATTACACAGGCCCAATATTATGATTAAGTTCATGACATTGCCTCCCCCATTTAAGCATCCTTGTCCTCAAGGATGAAATCTGGAAATTGAGCTTGTATGTGTGTTGTATCCTCCCATGTTGCATCTTCTGGAGTGGAGTTAGACCACTGAATCAAGACTTGAGGTACCGATAAGCCACCACGGAGTGTAAGTCTCGCCGTAAAGAGTTTGAGTTCAATGATAAAATGTCCATTGTGATTAACAAGTGGCAGTTGAGGCAAGGTTGCTGCGGTGAAGACCAATCTTCCTCTTGAGCTGTGGAAACATGAAATATGGGATGAATGCGAGAACCCACTGGCAGCTTTAACTTGTAAGCAACAACACCAATGCGCTGAAGAATCTCAAATGGTCCAAAATATTTAGAAGAAAGCTTGAAGTTCTTCCTAATAGCAACTGAAGTCTGACGATAGGGTTGAAGTTTCAGAAATACCATATCACCTACAACAATTCCTTGTGTGGCCGTTTTTTGTGTGCGAAGAAATTCATTCTGCTCTGAGCTTTAGACAGATCATTCTTGAGTAGTTGGAGCATAAAATCTCTCTCTCTTGTAAGTATTCCTCAACAGTAGCCACTGAAGTAGGAGTAGGAATTGGAAAAATCAAATGAGGAGGTTGATATCCATACAATGCCCGGAAAGGTGACATCTTGAGACTTGTATGAAAATTGGTATCAAACCAATACTCGGTAAAGCTAACCACCGAACCCAATGCTTAGGTTTGGACCCTGTCATGCACGTAAATATTGCTCTACACATGTGTTTGTTCATCGGTTTGACCATCCGTATGAGGATGGTGGCCGAGCTCAATTTAGTAGTGCCTAAGGATTTAAACAATGCTTTCCAAAACCGACGGATAAATTTTGTCGCGGTCAGCGATAATAGTATTAGGTAAACCATGCAAATTTTAAAAAATATTGGAGAGAAAGTCCTTAGAACTCCGGATAGCACCGAAAGGGTGGCTAAGTGGAATAAAATGGCTATATTTTGTTAGACGATTAGCTACTACCAAAATGGCATTCTTGCGATCGATGAAATCCAAAGAGATGTCTTTCCAAGTCATGTCGGGAATTGGAAGAGGTTGCTGAAGACCTCCAGAAATGATTGTTCACCTTTATCGCACTGGCAGACGTCGCAAGTGGATACATACTAGATGATGTCTTGTTTCATGTGAGGCCAAAAGAAATGTGCCTTTGCTCTGTTATAAGTACCTATAATTCCAGAATGCCCACCTACTGCCGATGAGTGAACTGAATGTAGAATAGAGGATCGAATGTCATTACCTGAGCCAATATAATGCCTCTGTTTGAACCTCAAAATTCCTTGGTGGTATGTAAAATTAGGTAATCTTTGGAGAGATCGGTAGCTTCTAAATAAGCCGTTGAGCCACATCATCTCGAAGCATAACCGGAGATAACATAAGTTGTCCACTGAGGTTGAGAGATGGACAATGCAGAAGAAGAAGCATGTGGTAGCCGGGAGATTGCATCAGCAACTGTATTATCTTGGCCCTTATTATACTTGATTACATAGTCAAACCCCATTAGCTTAACTAGACATTTCCGCTGCAGAGCGGAGGAGAGAATACGATCCATCGAAGGTATTTCAAACTCGTGATCTGTGTTAATGATAAACTTGTTTGTGACTAAGGTAGTATTTCCATTTTTGAACTGTCATTACAATGGCCAAAAATTCTTTTCATATGTAGATAAAGCCAATGCTTTTGGTCCTAATGGCACTAAAAAATGCAATTGGTCACGTTATCTTCAGAAGCGCAGACACCTACACCTCTTGAGGATGCATCGGTCTCAGGTGAAGGGTTTGGTGAAATCGGCAATGTCAAAATCGGGTGCTTGAGCCATGGCGACTTGAGAGAAGAGAATGATTTAAGTGCATCATCGTTCCAAAAGAAAAAGAATCCTTTTCAACATCTCTACGAGTGGTTTGCATATGTTGCCATACCCTCTCCGATGAACTTGCGATAATAACGGTCGGTCCCAAGAATCCACGTAATTGCTTCAAATTCTATGGTTCAAAGCCAATTCATAGCATCAACTTTATCGGGATTTTCACTACTCCATCACAAGTGATCAAGTATCCTAAATACTCTAGTTGAGGCTGAGCAAAAGTGCATTTGGATAATTTGGCATATAATGAATGTTGGCGTAGCAAGGTAAAAACTTGATGAAGATATGCTTTAGATGATCTGCAAGAGATGAAATAGACAAGAATGTCGTCGAAGAAGACCAGAACAAACTTGCTGAAGAAAAAGGCTGAAAAATCTCATTCATCAATGCTTGAAATGTTGCTGGTGCATTGGTAAGGCCAAAAGGTATAACACGAAACTCATAATGACCATGATGAGTGCGAAAAGTCAGATTGGGATATCTCGGTGGGTAGATCAATATTTGATGGTAACCCGATAGTAAATCAATTTTGGTAAATATGATAGCACTATGCAACTCATCTAATTATTCATCAATTAACGGAATAGGGAACTTATCCTTCACCGTGATATCATTGAGTTTTCGATAATCAACGCAAAAACGCCATGTACCATCTTTCTTTTTGACCAACAGAATTGGTGATGCAAAAGGGCTATGACTCTTCTGGATGAGCCCTGTAGAAAGCATTTCTTGCACTAGTTGTTCAACTACAACTTTATGAATAAAAGGGCACTTATATGGTATTTGGGAAGTAGGGATGGAATTAGGTTTGAGTAGTATTTTATGATCTAGTGGGCGAGAAGGTGGGTTGAGTAGGCTTAGAGAAAATGTCGTGAAAAGAATCAATTAATGTAGAAACTTCACTAGGAATTTGAAGCACCTTGAGTAGCATTAATGTAAAAAACTGACCTATCAAGGTAGGTGCTTTACTTTTTATGAACTTCTTAAATGCAGTGGCAGTGAGAAGGCTGAGAGAGGGTTTAGAAGAGCTGCCTTGTAATGTAATTTGACAACCATCATGAACAAAGGAAATTGTGAGCTTTTTAAAGTTAAAGAGGACATCACCTAGTTGTCGCAACCAGTATTCCCCAATCACCATGTCACAACCACCGAGAGGAAGAGCACGTAAGTCAGCTGAAAATTTGTACCCTTGCATTTCCCATTGTAGGTTGCCTGTATACCTTGGCTGATGGTGTTATCGCCATTGGCAACAGTCACAAGCATATGACATGTTGGAGAAATATGTACACCAAGCTTGTCAGCAATGCGAGTATCTATGAAGCTATGGGTACTACCTGTGTCGATCAAAACCATGATAGGATGACTATTGATGGCTCCCGAAATACGAATAGTATCATGGATGTAATGGCTTTGTCAAGGAATGCAATGAAATCTCCATAGTAGTGTCGAACTAGAAGGAGAATGTTGTCATAGGCTCGTCGTGTGAAGCATCACTTTGATGTTGCACTCCTCCTAATTAGCAACAAGCATGAACAATGTTGAGTCTTACAAATGTGCTGCTTGTAGAATTCATCACGAGTTATAGCGAGAGGCCTTTATCTCTGCGAATTTTCATTTGTTGAGGGGTTAGTTTCTTTATGGTGGAAGAGGTGGGTCAGTTTTAGTAGGTGTAGTGGGATGAGTAATGAAAGGTGGTGGAGATGAAGTAGATGGTTTATGAAAATTATTGGAGGAAAGAAATATGGTTTAGATGTGGATGGGTTTGAAGGAATGGAAATGGGTGATGGAAAGAATGGCCGAGAAGGGTTTTTAACAGGTTTAGAAGAGTTCATAAGTGAAGCTTGTTGCATTCTTTCCAAGTAAAAAGCTCTAGAAGTATCCTCTGGCCTAAACATTTGAACTGTAGTGCGAATTTCATCCTTCAATCCACTAATAAAACTTAGAGTATAGAAAGACTCGGCAATGTTGGATTATTGGCTACCATATAAGCTTTGAAATGTTCAAACCGAGCATAATAATCCTCAACAAGAGTAGTCGAGATAGCTTGTTAAAACTACCAACATAATTATCAGTTGCAACATCTTCAAATCTAAGACACAGAGCTAGAACAAATGAATCCCAAGACATTTCATGCTTACCTTGTTGATAATTTAAGAACCATGGATCTACTTTAGAATCAAAATGAATTGCAGCCATATCAACTTTATCCGAATCGGAAAAATTATGAAAAGCAAAATATCTCTCACATTTTTTAACCCAACCTCTTGGATTAGTTCCATCAAATCATGGAAAATCAACTTTGGGTGTTCTAGAAAACTTCACTAGGAGGAGTAGATTTGATCACCTCATAATTTTTCCTTAGCTCCTTTTGTTGAATCGTTCGAGATCCGGAATTTGAACCAGATCCATAGTTGCCGTATCCGGTTCTTCAACCGCAGGAGGAAGAAGGTTTTGTAAGGTAGTGAAGATGTGATCGACATTACCATTTGTTTCAAAGACGACGAGCAACCTCGTAGCAAGAAGCTTCAATTGATCTCAATTTCTCAGATAAATGGTGAATTTTCCTGAGCAAGTGTATGAACACCGCTAATGGTATGTTTCTCACCTACTGTCATGATTTAGGTCCCAGAATGAAGTCTGATACCAATTGTACTGATCTTAGTACAAGGAAGGGAGGAATTACTTGGTAGCAAGCTACCTTCTCTCTGAAATCAGAGCCTAATTTATCTTCCAAAGGAAAATAGGGTTTTTCATTCATTAAGTTCTTTCTTACACAATCATTGGGTATTTAATCACCCACTCCTGGTTGACTTAATTCAACAGTCAGGTTTACATCCATCTATCTCAGATCTCTAGGAATTACTCTAACCCTATTCTAATTCAAAAACACAAGCCCAACAGTAAATAAAGCTTCCAAAGTATTATTAGTTCCTGTAGCCCATTACACAGGCCCAATATTATGATTAAGTTCATGACATTCATCTCCAATGGCGTTAGTTGTGATCTTTTTTTAATTAAATGTAAATTTTATTTTTAGTAATTTTAAGATTTTATTAGAACTAACAATGGTTATTTAATATATTAGAATTAATTTTAGTTAAGTAAAAGCTTACTAGGATAGCTTGACACTGTAAAGGTGAATGTCTAAAACTTCACATTCACCTTGACAATGTGTAACAAAAATTAAGCCATGTCATCTTCACATTGATTTAAGAAATTGGGTTGGAAAAAATTTTAGGGAAAATTAATGTATATCCTATGTGGAATTAGACATTTATCATCACATACATTCCATTGGAGAAGGTCTAACGTTCTTATTACACTGAGTTTAGGAATCTTTAAAATACTATAAATAAAGGCACAAAGAAAAGGGCAGCCCCATATATTTTTGAGGAAACCTAATAGCAACCGTAATAAACTGGACTAAAACCAAAAATTACATCACAAAAACAAAATATTACAGAATTTTAGGAGAATTAGGCAGCTCAATAATCCTCGTCGAATGCGCTCTTCTGCGCTTTATACCAAAATATTTTAAAACTTGCAAATCATAAGCAGCATTCCAAATTGTCCATTGCAGGTTAGAGGTACAAGAACATGAGCATTGCATTCATTCAATCTCAAACTTCCTCCTAATATTTTATTTTTATTTGTTTCTTAATTTCGGATATAGCAATTTTTTAGACCATTCTAATCAAGATTACTGAGAAAATGTATATATAAGAGAGATGTGCCCAAGAGGTTTTAAATGGGCTGGCAGTTTAAGAGAAATTAGGTGTATTTATTTTGCCTCATCCATTTCAGCGGATCATTTCTCTCCAGATAAGACATCACATCCTGCATGTATACTTCTTGGATCTTCCTTTCCATCAGGTCCCTGCAGAGAAGAAATCAACAGATGTTATCGCCTTGTGGAACGGTTTCATCTCAGTTCACGGAAAAACCAAAATGACAACACTAAGCTTGTATATATAGTGGTAATATCTGTTTTCTCATGTATGGCATGTATACTAAGTTTGATGCTGTTTTGTCTGCTGTGGAGTATGTTTAAACGGTTAAGATTGACTTCAGCATAATGTAAAGTTAACATTGAAGCATGATGATTATGGAGCTGAAATTTCCAACATAGAAAACTATCTTGCTATAATTGTGACGACAAATGAGATTGTTGGATTTAAGACTTATTTCAACAAATTTTAGCACACTTAAATCCTCCTGAAATGGCAGTTAAAAAGACACTTGTCAAATCACCTCTACTTGTTGCGTTTGAGAGCACGTCTTCCTTGACCCTTCTTAGGTGCAGCTTTCCCACGTCGTTTCTGCATTTCAAGCTTCGATAACGCTTACACAAATTTGCATTAAAGCCTGTCAGACATTGCTGAACCGAAAATAAAAAGTATAATACATTAATGGTACTCAATAAAGAAACAGAACAGACAATAAACTGTCTGTACAATCTGTAATTCTGGAACCAACAATCTAAACGAAAATAAGACGATTTTTAGACACTCGACAGGGGTAATTATTGTCAGCTCTACCCTATTTTAACAGATACATTCCTACCAAGATATTATGATAAAAAAAAAAAAAAGGAAGGCAACAGATAGAAACTTCACAACTTCAATCTTGTGACTTAGATATTAGACATATTTACATATCCCTCGACAGATAACCAATTATTAACAGACTCGGAAGTCGAATGCACAACCACTGAACGGCAAGAATTTCCGTATGCAACACAAGTTCAGCAGCAAAGATATTATCGATTAACATTAATTAGTAAAGAGATGGTTATGATGATTACGCTTTTCTTCGCGGGCCATGACAAGAGGATCATCCTCTTGATATCATACGGGTACCATGCAGCCACCTTCTCACCAATAAGCTTTTTTCTAAGAATTTTGATACCAGATGGTTGTCCTGTTGGGTTTAGCACATGCCCAAATATCCAGCCTCGAGCTTCTGTAACCCCTTTTAATGCTGCCTCGGCTAACAATAACCTGAAGTTACTCATTCTACTGCCAACAAATTGCTGCATAACACGGAATAAATGCGTAAATGATTGATTTTTGTTTCTCATTTTATATTTTAGTATAAGAAATGTAATAAACTCAACATTACTACAGGATATGTTATGATGAATGTGTGAAAATATAGCATATTAGAGATTAAGACAGCTGAAAACTCCCAAACCAACACTGAGCTTAACTTTTTGATGGAACACTAAGAAACAGAATTGTGATTCATAGTTTAAAATTCTGAATTGAATTTCGAGCAATAACACTGAGATTCCAAGTATATAACAGTAGTGCTGACACATGCTACACGCAAAAGGGTGAAAAGCACCAAGATGTGTCGAGCTATGAATACCGATGTACATGCTCTCTTCATTTTTATACATCAGGTTATCAACCACAGTTAAGCACGTACACAAGCACACTTGCTAAAGATAGAGTTGCACACTAATCCTGGGTATTTTAAAGCATAATCTGAGATTCTGGGTATCTGAATTACATATACCACGTATGATATTTAACAATAAGCATAACATTATAAGTGATCGAACGTTATCTAAACTTAATAGCCATGGAAACATATGCGACTTTTAACCAAACATATGACTACGGATTTTCAATCGGAAGACTTCTCTGGTAGATCTAACACACCTAGTTTCCCAATGGGCTCATTCCCATAATCCTTTTCACTATAATCCACATCGTTTACATAAGAGAATGGTAAGAAACTCAATCAACACTAAAACCTTTCCGAAAGGTGCTTATTATCAAGATGCAGAACACACTAATCAGAAAATTGCTCAAATGCCTGACATTTAAACATCAAAACAAAAAAATGTAATTGTGGAACATGAATTATGTACACTCATCCAACTGACATTGAACCTGCTAGTAAGTAACTAGATGACCGCGCGCGGTGGGGAGGCCGACCGAACGGCGTCTTAGAAATGTTAACTTGACAGGATAAATACGTGTTCGAACGGTGGATGCATGTGTGATGTGTTGTATTCGTGTCTTCTTCTCAGTAAGTAGCAGGTAGTTTGGTCATTTAAAGTCTAAATGGAAAAGCTTTCTTCTTAACATTTTTCTCCATTTCAAATACAACTTCGACCTTGTCTTCTCTTCCTTCCCATTTATATGTAACCACAACCAATTAATTTACGTGATTACGTCAAATTTTAGAAGGCAAGATATCCCTGATGTTTTACAAAGATTTTTTCTGTCTCTCTTCTTCTGTAAGTAGTTGGTGATTTATCATTTTAAATTTTCATCCAATTGACCTCGTATTTGTTCCATCTGAAATAGATTGATGTTTGCATTGGTCTGATTAGCTCCTCAACTGATGGATTTTAAAAAGCTTAATTTGTTGGTTGTGATCAAGGGGTTTTGCAAAATTTTATTGAATCTGTTCAGGGTAGTTGAAGATGGAAGATAATTGAAGGGATCTCCTGGACAAGCTTGTTTAAATTTATGAAATTTGCAAGCCTATAGAGAAGCGGATTTGAAAGAGAAAGCGAAACATAAGAAATTGGAGCGAGATTTGGGTTTACGGTTTGAAACTGTTTTACCCGACCCGTAAGTTCATCTTCTCTACCCGACAATTAAAATTTTAAGAAAAACAGAGATTTCGATTAGAGTCCGAATCATCTAATCGATGTAATAATTTTTCTAAAGAAGTTCGAACAGAACAAATGTTGGTTTGATTATCTATGAAGGATGATTGTTATCAATTTAATGGATTGTTTTCGATTTTTTGTTAAATTCCAGAAATTGCTATTATTTGTTGTTTCCTTGTACAAAAATCGTGACGGACAGAAATACACTAAGTCGTCACATATAAGGACTCCCTTCGGTCGTCCAATTAAGTTCACTTCAGTATTCGATTTAAAGAAATAGAATGGAACCTTAGACAAATATCATGCCTTGAAATGGCTTAATAGCACCAAATCCACAAAAGAAAGAAGAAATTACTTGAACTGTTTCAATACATAAAAACCCCAAAACTATTTCAATACTAGAAAAGGTTAAGCTAAAACCAACACTTAACTGTAAAATCTTACCTGAAATTAAGATTACGGACTGAGAACCGTCCGAGAAGAAATAAAATTGAATCTCTGATTGAAAAAAAAAAAATACAGATGGTTGAAATGGAATGATTCTGAGATATTTCTGGTTGGTTAGGGTTTTTGGCTTGTCGCGGTCAGACTTTTCTCGACTGACAGACCTCACTTCTGATTTGGGGAGAGGAGGAAGAAACTAGTTTATGCAATCTTCACGTGACTGGTATAAGTTATCACGTGAGTGACGGTTGTTGAGTGTTGATGTAAAATGAAATCCGATTTTGGGACATTTTAGTCCCGTCATTGATTTAATTTTGGGAGTTATGTAGCAGTTGAGGAGGTTCTAAATTCGAAAATGATTTTACTCACTGAAGAATTCACTAGCATTCTCACCGTGAGAGGATGTGAGAGATGGGTGGGGCCCATTTCGCTCCACCCCTATCCCAAACGCACCGAATGCGCCTCGAATCATGCGATCTCCTGCAGTCATTCTGGTGCAAATTCTTGGTGAGTCTAACAACATTGTTCAAAATTTGGATCGTTTTTTGTTAACGAATCGGTCGGTCAAATTAACGTTTTAAATATACGGTTTTGGAAAAATATGTAAAAAAGCGGCTCGTTTAATTAACAAGAAGAAGAAATTGAGGTATCGGTCCAGAACGAGACAACACAAGGAATTAATATAAGTTGTGATTATCATCGCTATGAATTCGACTATCAATATAATTTTCTTCTTTGAATTTATGATTATTACGTGCAATGTGAACATGAAAAAATTAAGAATGATTCCAGACTTGCATTTTTATGCACTTACTCTAGATTGCGTAGGTTATCGGGGAATATTTTTACTTACTCGAACTACTGAGTCTTTTGTAAAAAGATGACTAGAAGTATGTCTATGATTTAGGAAGAAAAAGTTGGATTAGAAAATTGGGGTATATGTTGGTATATGTTTGTTTGAGTGAGATGAACTTATAAAAAAAATTGATGTACAAAACTTAATTAAGATTTGGCATGGCTCTTCATTACAATTCCTTAACTAATTAAGCAAGCTATCTAGGCTTAATATTAGTTCAATCATATTCTGGTTCATCTAAAAATTAAAAATGTGATGTTTTTTTTAAAGAGTGTGTCTATTAACCTTGACTAGGTGTTTCATATTCGTAGTTATGATAGAATCAATAGTCATGTCCTTTTCATTTACATTTTCTCGGATTAGCAGTCTAATCATATACTTAATAAGGATTTCGAAGTCCTGGAATGAAGTCGTTGTTGAATTTGTAGGCATAAAGGCCAAAGCCTTTTGGACATCATTCTTTTAGTTAGAAAAAATTATCGCTAAAGTTGTTGAAGATTTCTTTAGTTTACCCGAATCAAAACTAGAAAGGGTGACAAAATTCATCTTGAAATACAAAAATATCACTTGAAGTCGTTAAAAGTCGTTTGTATATATTTTGTTTAATTTTTGTAGAATAGTTTTTCCTTCTCATTCGCATACTTCTCTCATCTATTACTCTCTATATTCACTTTCTTAACAAAGATCCATTATGATGTTTATTTCATTTCAAGAAGAAAAGATTTAAAGACTTCATCATTCATTCATAGAGTTGATCAATTTCTCCTTGAAAATCAAATCAGACATCTTCGGTCTCTTTCCAACTGAATGTGCGAGAATTGTATTTTCAAAGTTGTTATCACTACGGATCTTCAACAATAACGATGCTGAGTTGAACAAGTTCAGGATTATTGCAACTTGAAGTAACGAATAATTCAAGAAGTTGAAGAACCAAGGAAATCAAGCATGATGGATTCTGGATTTGTGAAGCTTTATTTTTTAAGCAATATATATTAATAGTTTTGTCATTAAAACAGGAAAAGGGAGATTTTTAGAGAATTGCTCGTCGAGATCACAAGTGTTGTTATCTCAAGGTTGTTGTCAAATTTGGTTGATCAAAACTATATCTTGATTTCTAGTCTACATTAATTTAGTCAAGTCTCGGATTAGGATAAAAGTCTATCCGTGAGTACTAGACATCACTACGTTCTATCGTTTGAAGGCGAAGATCAAAGAAGCTTTTGGAGAACATCGTCAACAAAAGGTAAGTTAAGACCGAACCAGTTATCACTCTGGTTTCACCTTTCTATCTATGATACAATGTCGCATAACTAAATTAGACATTACATGCATAATAAATTTTGAATCAAGTTTATCTTGTTAATCGTTCTTGAAATATGCTAGCTAACTTAGGAACATTTGTTCATAATTGATGAATTTGGTTAAAAACAATTTATTGTTTATGACCTAAATTATGATTCAAGATTTAATCATTTAAAAATAGTCTGGAACAGTGATATGTGTCATTGATGTTATTCGAGAATGTTTCGAATTGATTATTAAAGAGATATAAAACTACTGTAAATTTGGATACAGGATGGTATGCATACCAGTTCACATACTGGGACAATTGTTATAAGTTCATAGCCACAATACACGTACCGACGTAGCTATAGTTCAGCATCGACTTTTTGTACGCATACCAAGTATTCATACCATAAAAAGTATGTTGACTCATGAACCATGAAAGGTACGTATACCTAGTATGCAAGTCGGAAAAGATCTGTTGGTTTCTAAACTGGAAAGGTACACATACCCAGTATGCAAACCGGAAAAGATTTGTGGTTTCCTTAACATGTTCTTGTCTTAAGGGTATACAGTACCATGACAAAATAATCACTAATAGGAATACAGTACACGTACTTACCTTGTCGAATATTTTCATATGCATCAGAATTATTTCTATGAGATAATCGGCATTCGAACAACTCTCTAAAAACATTATCCAGACATTATCTATCACATGTGTGGCTCGAGATTAAAGTCTTAAAGTTTTATATACTAACCTATCATGAACAAGTCATTATATACGGTTCAGGTTATGGTTCATCCTAACCAGAGTGTATATTGTATTATGTTAATCTCAAGTCAAGTTTTTCATCTAATGGTGATTATTGATTGCTTGATTCCAAATCTAACTTAGCTTAAATATAAAGCAACCTTGATCTTGAAATCATATATAATAAAAACCTCAAAACAACTGGGAATCTTGAATCCCTGACACTATTCTTGTGTGACTTAGTTGTAAACTAGAGTCTTCCCCTCCTTTAAACCTTTTTAGGTTTAACGACTAAAAATAATTCAACTAGGGATTCATGAAGCCATTTACAACTATCTTTATCTTAATAGTTCATGTATCCTGATCTTGCTTTGATTGTTGAGCCTTTAGCTCCAACATGCAAGATAGATATAAATCACAAAGTTTCTTCGTCTCAAACTTTGTGATTACACAAGTATCTACTTATGAGGTGAATAATATAATCTAGGCTTCTCTTTGGGAGTCATACGGCAAGATTTTAAGGTTTGCTAGACTTTTTCTATTGCATTGATTTCTACCTCACCCCTGATCTTTGATCAGAATGGAAATCACATATGGGCTTATCTGTGGGAGACAGATTGGTTCAAAGTCTTCAGTTGAGTTGAAGAAACTCTTAGGCTATGAAGGACGTCAGCTAACGGAATCAAATGCGCGGAGCTTGCGAGATTCAATAGGCGTAAGTAGCGTGACTGTAACTGAATCGTTGTGATGGTAGATTCGGTCGCAACTACATTCTAGCCAAGTTTTGACGGTGGGCTAGTGTGTATAACGACTTAATACAGGTTTAGTGTTCAAATGCGGACAAGGTCCAGGGTTTTCGCATTTACCGTTTCGTTGCTAACAAAGTTTCTAGTGTATGTGTTACTTCTGATTTGGGGGAGAGGAGGAAGAAACTAGTTTATGCAATCTGCACGTGACTGGTATAAGTTATCACGTGACAAACGGTTGTTGAGTGTTGATGTAAAATGGAGTCTGATTTTATTTACACTTAATGGACATTTTAGTCACGTGAATTGATTTAATTTTGGGAGTTATGTAGCAGTTGAGGAGGTTCAAAATTCAAAAATGATTTACCCACCGAAGAACTCACACCGCATTCTCACCGTGAGAGGATGTGAGAGATGGGTGGGGCCACTTCTGCCCCACCCCTATCCCAATGCCTCGAATCTGTGTCTGAATCCGTGCGATCTCCTTGGTGCATTCACGGTGCAAATTCTTCGGTGAGTCTAGCAACATTGTTCAAAATTTGATCTTTTTTGTTAACGAATCGATCGGTCAAATTAACGTTTTAAATATACGAGTTTTTGGAAAAATATGTAAAATCGGCTTGTTTAATTAACAATAAGAAAGAAATTGAGGTATGTTGGCGATTCAACACAGGGATTAATATAAGTTGTGATTATCATCGCTATGAGTTTGTTCTTTTGTACTATGAATTTACGACTATCAACATAATCTTCTTCTTTGAATTTATGATTATTACGTGCAATGTGAACATGGAAATTAAGAATGATTCAAGACTTGCATTTTTATGCACTTTTACTCTAGATTGGGAAAGTTACTGGGGATATTTTACTTGCTCAAATGGTGAGTCTTTGTAAAAAGATGACTAGAAGTATGTCAAAGATTTAGGAGAAAAAGTTGGATTAGAAAATTGTATATGTTGGTAATTTTTGTTTGAGTGAGATGGATTTCTTAGTGAATACCCAGTATCCCTTAATCATCGATGAACTTATAAAAAAAAATTAATGTACAAAACTTAATTAAGATTTGGCATGGCTCTTCGTATTACTCCTTAACTAATTAAGCAAGCTTATCTAGGCTTAATATTAGTTCAATCATATTACGGTTCATCTAAAAATTAAAAATGTGATGTTTTTTAAAGAGTCGTCTATTAACCTTGACTAGGTGTTTCATATTCGTAGTTATGATAGAATCAATAGTCATGTCCTTTTCATTACATTTTCTTGGATTAGATCCTAATCATATACTTAATAAGGATTTGAAGTCTGAAATGAAGTCGTTGTTGAATTTGTAGGCATAAAGGCCAAAGCCTTTTGGACATCATTCTTTTAGTTAGAAAAATTATCGCTAAAGTTGTTGAAGATTTCTTTAGTTTACCCGAATCAAAACTAGAAAGGGTGACAAAATTCATCTGGCGAAATACAAAAATATCCTTTGAAGTCGTTAAATTAAGATTTGTATATAGTTTGTTTAATTTTGTAGAATAGTTTCCTTCTCATTCATATACTTCTCTCATCTATTACTCTCTATATTCACTTTCTTAACAAAGATCCATTATATCGTTTATTTCATTTTCAAGAAAGATTTAAAGTCTTCATCATTCATTCATGGAGTTGATCAATTTTCTCCTTCGAAAAATCAAATCGACATCTTCGGTCTCTTTCCAACCGAATGTGCGAGGAATTGTATTTTCAAAGTTGTTATCGCCACGGATCTTCAACAATAACGATCTTTGAGTTGAACAAGTTGTGGATTATTGCAACTTGAAGTAACGAATAATTCAAGAAGTTGAAGAACCAAGGAAATCAAGCATGATGGATTTGGATTTGTGAAGCTTTATTTTTTATGCAATATATATTAATAGTTTTGTCACTAAAATGTAAAAGGGGAGATTTTTAGAGAATTGCTCGATCGAGATTACAAGTGTTGTTATCTCAAGGTTGTTGTCAAATTTGGTTGATCAAAACTATATCTTGATTTCTAGTCTACATTAATTTAGTCAAGTCTCGGATTAGGATAGAAGTCAATCGGTGAGTACAGGACATCACTACGTTCTATCGTTTGAAGGCGGAGATCAACAGAAACTTTTGGAGAACATCGTCAACAAAGGTAAGTTAAGATCGAACCACTTATCACTCCCGGTTTCACCTTTCTATCTATGATACAATGTCGCATAACTAAATTAGACATTACATGCATAATAGAAATTTCGAGTCAAGATTTATCTTGTAAATCGATTCTCGAAATATGCTAACTAAGCTTAGGAACATTTGTTCATAATTGATGAATTTGGTTAAAAACAATTTATTGTTTATGATCTAAATTATGATTCAAAGATTTAATCATTTAAAAATAATCTGGAATAGTGATATGTCATTGATGTTATTCGAGAATGTTTCGGAATTGATTATTAAAGAGATATAAAACTCGTAAATTTGGATACAGGATGGTATGCATACATTTCACATCTTTGGGACAATTGTTATAAGTTGAGAACAAGACATGTACCCATTATGCGTAATTTAGACGTAGCTATACTTCAACATCGACTTTTTGTACGCATACCAAGTATTCATACCATAAAAAGTATGTTGACTCGTGAACGAAGGGATAGGTAATGCATACCTAGTATGCACGTCGGAAAATATCTGTTGGTTACTAAATCGAAAGGTACATACCTTATGCAAACAAGAAAGATCTGTGGTTTCGAACCCTGTTCTTGTCTTACTTGGTATACGAGTACAATGACAAAATAATCACTAATAGAATTACGGTACACGTACTTACCTTGTCGAATATTTTCATATGCATCAATTATTTCTATGAGATAACGACATTTGAACAACTCTCTAAAAACATTATCTAGACATTATCTATCACATGTGTGGCTCGAGATTAAATTCTTAAAGTTTTATCACGTCTAACTATCATGAACAAGTCATTATACATGGTTCGGTTATGGTTCATCCTAACCGAGTGTATATTCTATTATGTTAATCTCAAGTCAAGTTTTCATCTAATGGTGATTATTGATTGCTTGATTCCAAATCTACCTTAGCTTAAATATAAAGCAACCCTCGATCTTGAAAGCCTATATAATAAAAACCTCAAACAATCGGGGAATCTTGGATCTGACACTATTCATGTGTGACTTAGTTGTAAACTAAGAGTCTTCCCCTCCTTTAAACCTTTTTAGGTTTAACGACTAAAAATAATTCAACTAGGGATTCATGAAGCCATTTACAACTATCTTTATCTTAATAGTTCATGTATCCCGATCTTGATTTGATTGTTGAGCCTTTAGCTCCCACATGCAAGATATATAGAAATCACAAAGTTTCTTCGTCTCAAACTTTGTGATTACACAAGTATCTACTTATGAGGTGAATAATATAATCTAGGCTTCTCTTTGGGAGTCATACGGCAAGATTTTGAGGTTTGCTAGACTTTTCTATTGCAATTGATTTCCTACCTCACCCCTGATCTTTGACCCGAAACGGAAATCACATATGGGCTTATACGTGGAGAGAGATTGGTTCAAAGTCTTCGGTTGAGTTGAAGAAACTCTTAGGCTATGAAGGACCTTGACTAAGGGAATCAAATGTGCGGAGCTTGCGAGATTCAATAGGCGTAGAAGTAGCGTGATGTAACTCGAATGCGTTTTGATGGTAGATTAGGGTATCAACTACATTCCTAGCCCAAAGTTTTGACCGGTGGGCTGGAGTGTCTATGACTTAATACAGTTTAGTGTTCAAATCTGGACAAGGTCCGGGGGTTTTATGCATTTACCGTTTCGTTGCTAACAAAGTTTCTAGTATACTGGTTAGCTTCCGATTTGGGGGAGAGGAGGAAGAAACTAGTTTTAATCACCACGTGTCGTATAAGTTATCACGTGACGGACGGTTGTTGAGTGTTGATGTATAAATGGACTCGATTTTGTGCACACTTAATGGACATTTTAGTATGCGTCATTGATTTAATTTTGGGAGTTATGTAGCAGTTGAGGAGGTTCTAAATTCAAAAATGTTTACCCTTGAAGAATCCACTTGCAGCATTCTCACTTAGTGAGAGGATGTGAGAGATGGGTGGGGCCCACTTCTTCCCACCCCTATCCCAATGCAATCGAATCGTTTGTCCTGAAGTCCGTGCGATCTCCCTTGGTGCATTCACGGTGCAAATTCTTCGGTGAGTCTAGCAACATTGTTCAAAATTTGGATGGATTTTTGTTAACGAATGGTCCGTCAAATTAACGTTTTAAATATACGGTTTTGGAAAAATATGTAAAAAGGCGGCTCATTTAATTAACAATAAGAAGAAATTGAGGTATCGGTGCGAAAGTAAGTCAATACATGGATTAATATAAGCTTGTGATTATCATCTCTATGAGTTTGTTCTTTTGTCTATGAATTTACGACTATCAACATAATCTTCTTCTTTGAATTTGCATTATTACGTGCAATGTGAACATGGAAATTAAGAATGATTCAAGACTTGCATTTTTATGCACTTTTACTCTAGATATCGGGAAAGTTAATGGGGGATATTTTACTTGCTCAAATGTGAGTCTTTTGTGAAAAAGATGACTAGAAGTATGTCTAAGATTTAGGAGAAAAAGTTGGATTCGAAAATTCGGTATATGTTAGTCGGTTTTTTGTTTGAGTGAGATGGATTTCTTAGTGAATACCCGGTATCCCTTAATCATCGATGAACTTATAAAAAAATTAATGTACAAAACTTAATTAAGATTTGGCATGGCTCTTCGTATTACTCCTTAACTAATTAAGCAAGCTTATGTAGGCTTAATATTAGTTCAATCATATTCTGGTTCATCTAAAAATTAAAAATGTGATGTTTTTTTAAAGAGTGTGTCAATTAAGCAAGAGTGTGTCTATATATATGCTTTCCAAGGTACTTTGGTGTATTATCACCCTGTTTGAGATTCTTTGCCTGCAAGCTGGGATACGAAGATTATGCTTTATGGGAGTCAACCCATACGATTTCGGCTTCATGAGTCGACCCATCGATTTGTTTTCTTTCCTTTATCTTTTATTTGTTTGCTTGAATTTCCCATCTTAATTTCTACGTTGGATGACTCAATTACATTGAGGACAATGTAATGTTTAAGTGTGGGGGTGTGGCATTTTCGTTAGTTTTAAAAAAAAAAAAAATATTAATTATTATGACCAGCTATTGAGCGGGTCTGTTGTATGGTATTTTCTATGACCAGCTGTGTAGCGGGTCTTGGTATGGTATTTCAAATTTTCATTTTATGACCAGCTGTGTAGCGGGTCAATTCTTCTGTTTTGCTCGAGGACTAGCAAAATATAAGTGTGGGGGTGTAGTGGCATTTTCGTTAGGGTTTAAAAAAAAAAAAAATTATTATTATTATGACCAGCTGTTGAGCGGGTCTGTTGTATGGTATTTTCTATGACCAGCTGTGTAGCGGGTCTTGGTATGGTATTTCAAATTTTCATTTTATGACCGGTTATTGTAGCGGGTCTAACTCTCTCTTATGATATGACCCGGTGTGAGCGGGTCAATTCTTCCGTTTTGCCTCGAGGACTAGCAAAATATAAGTGTGGGGGTTCTGATAAGCAACGTATATGCTACATATTATACCCATATTTATATTAGTTAGTTCTCGATATTTTGGCTAATGATATTGTTTTAGTGCTTTTGTAGAAAGTACAAACAAGTTCACTCTCTACGAAAGATAAACGGCAACACCAAGCTAAGTGGCGTTAGTGGCCAAATCGAAGTGACTCATGGCAAAAGAGAGAGCCGCAAAGACACGTGAGCCATTAAGAGATAGTGGGATACGTGACTAAGTCCCAATCTCTCATTTCTCTTTACCAAATAGAGAACGAAGTTTCCCTCTTCTCTTCACATTTTACCGAGAACCAAATTTTGATTTGAGATGAAGGTATTGTTGGGTTAAGGCATTGATCGTTCTTGTATGGAATGGATATCCGGAAGGAAGTGCGGAGAATGGGTTATGTAGGAAATGATCTTGGTTAGGAGGTGGTTGACATAGACCCTCGGTCCCAAGACTTTGAATTGTTGTAGTTCGAACAACGGTAAGTTGCGGCTACAAGCCGAAAGACGGAGAAGAAGAGAGGACACGGCCGAAAGGAATAGGGTTTGCAGTTTCATTTCTCCCGTTTCGATTTTGAATCTCTCTAATATGTTTATGGCTTTTGAGAAAGCCATGTCTTGCTAGTTTTATTGTAACTAGGGTTTTATAGTAGAAACCACTTTGATCATTAGACCACTTTCAATTTGAATACATATGGTTTTGAGGCTATTATGATTTAAATAAATTAACTCTTGATATTCTTTAGTGATTTAATTGAAATATGCGTTGTTGCTTCACCGGTTTCGTAGAACCTTTGTGCATAATTGTTAGGATAACAAATATATTTGTCTCATTGTCTGATATTTCATGCTTGGGTTAAATCTTTTGATGGGGTATGCTTAGAATAGCCAGGTATTATTTGTGAATCCATATTTAGTTTCGTGATAACTTTCCTTCGCTAACGCAATATGATGGTTCATGCTTGGATTTAGTCTTTTGATGTGTCATGCTTAGGGTGTCCCAGGTGATATTTGTGACTTAATACATATAATAGGATATGTTGATAGAACGGACGATAACTAAATATTCATGATTTATGTTTCATTTCAGTAATTGAATAGAAATAGTGGTGGATACTATAAACCCTGGTTACCATCTTTCCCATTGAATTTATTTTATTCGCTTAGTTTATTCTTCATTATTATTCTTTCAAAAATCCAAAACATCATCTTTTGTTAGTCAATTAGAGATATTGACAAGAGATTTACACCTCCTCGTGGGAACGGCACTTTACCTCTGTCTACTAGTTAGACACTGCATGCGATTGCGTGTTATTATATATATGGTTCCCAGAATCCAATCAATTTTGGCGCCGGCTAGCCGGGGAGTGGTCAGGAATATTGTAATTAGTATTTTTTATTTGTAAATAGTTAGGTTTTTATTTTTTGCAGTATTTTTATTTTAGCATTTCTTTTCCTTTTGACTTGTTTTGTTTTTTTAGGAATTTTTTTTAGTACCTTTTTGAGGATGCCGGCGCTTCTCAGAGACGTCATCTAAGATGACACTTGGAGAATATATGCATAGAAGTTCACATCCTCAGGAGACTTCATCTCATATGACGCTTGGTGAATACATGTATGGGTCACGGCATAAAGAAGTTCTTGCTTATAATCGTCTCGGATATGGAACTTGGAATCCACGTAATTTCGTATGGGTGGTTATTGGATGAGTATCAACCCCAATACCATGAGGGTGAAAATGAACTTGACACTAGAAGTGATTTTAGGAATTATGTACCGATATAATATCTGAATTTATTATATCTTAATCAACTCATGATCATTTAACTGATTATTTGTCTATTCAAAAGGACGAGAGTTGTGTTAGAGACGCCATTTATTCAGATAAATGATTTAGAAGAACATGTTTATACGAAGATACTATTGTTGAGTCTAACGACTTAGAGACGAGAGACGTTCATAATGATTTACCTTCTAGTCATTGAATAGTGGGATTCTAGTTGCAAATAATGATGAGTTGATTCATGATATTGTTGTCTCATTGAGCTCTCTTTCATCCATCCATCTTGTGATTTTATGAATGCTGATGTGAATGTTGAACATATTGATATTGGTCGATAACTTGTATCGATGATTTTGAGCCTTTATCGATTTAGCACATTTGCTGATTCGAGATGACGATGCTTATTGATATTGTCAATGCATTGCGCCCAGTTAATCAAGGTAACTCGCAACGGAAGTTATTTCTACGGACTTAGAACCAGACTTAGAGTTACTAATCTTGACAAACTTGAATCACTAGATGCATGTTTAAACCATTGTGCCGAGTTGGATGATTTTGTGCCTTTTTACGTTGTCAATGCATTGATTCCTATGATTTCTAGAGAAGATAATGTGTCGACCCCGAACGTATTTCGGTTGATTTAGAACTTTGATTTAGAGCGTGTTTCAGAAATAAAAACTAATATGTTTGTTTTCTATGAGAGTGATATGCTTATCTTGACTAAGGATTGCTTTCTATTGAGAATGAATCTACACGTTGGTTTTGTGGTTTATAGTGTTTGCGGGTTTACATTTGCGAAAGTGACATTTGTTGGATTGATCCCCAACTTTTCGGACTTTATATATATGTTTTACAAGGTACTTTGGTGTATTATCACCACATTTGAGATTCTTTGCACATAAGGCCAGGATGCGAAGATTATGCTTTATGGGAGTCAACCCATACGATTTCGCTTCATGGGAGTCGACCATGATTTGTTTTCTTTCCTTTATCTTTTATTTGTTTGCTTGAATTTTCCATCTTAATTTCTACGTTGGATGACTCAATTACATTGAGGACAATGTAATGTTTAAGTATGGGGGAGTGGCATTTTCGTTAGGGTTTAAAAAAAAAAAAAAAAAAAATTATTATGACCAGCTATTAAGCGGGTCTGTTGTATGGTATTTTCTATGACCAGCTGTGTAGCGGGTCTTGGTATGGTATTTCAAATTTTCATTTTATGACCAGCTGTGTAGCGGGTCAATTCTTCTGTTTTGCTCGAGGACTAGCAAAATATAAGTGTGGGGTGTAGTGGCATTTTCGTTAGGGTTTTTAAAAAAAAGGTATTATTATTATTATTATGACCAACATTGTTGTGCATTGGTTGTATGTATATTTTCTATGACCATTTGTGTAAGCGGGTCATTCTTGTTTTGCTCGGACTAGCAAAAATAAGTGTGGGGGGGTGTTGATAAACACGTATATGCTACATATTATACCCATATTTATATTAGTTAGTTCTCGATATTTTCAGTTAATGATACCTGTTTTAGTGCTTTTGTGAAAGTACAAACAAGTTCGCTCTCTCGAAGATAAGCGGCTAACACCCAAGCTAAGTGGCGTTAGTGGCCAAATCGAAGTGACTCATGGCAAAAACGCAAAGACGTGAGCCATTAAGAGATAGTGGGGTTATGTGACTAATTCCCAATCTCTCATTTCTCTCTTTACCAAATAGAGAACTAAGTTTCCCTCTTCTCTTCACATTTTACGAGAGAACCAAATTTTGATTTGAGATGAAGGTAATGCTTGTTGGGTTAAGGCATTGATCGTTCTTGTATGGAATGAATATCCGGGAAGGAAGTGCGCGAGAATGGGTTATGTAGGAAATGATCTTGGTTAGAGGAGGTGGTTGTATTACGGACCCTCGGTCCCCAAGACCTGAATTGTTATATAGTTGGACAACGGAAGTTGCGGGCTAGAGCCAAAAGACGGAGAAGAAGAGGACGCGGTCAAAGGAATAGGGTTTGCAGTTTCATTTCTCCCGTTTTGATTTTGAATCTCTCTAATATGTTTATGGCTTTTGAGAAAGCCATGTCTTGTTAGTTTTATTGTAACTAGGGTTTTATAGTAGAAAACACTTTGAGCATTAGACCACTTTCGATTTGAATACATATGGTTTTGAGGCTATTATGATTTGAATAAATTAACTCTTGATATTGTTTTTTGATTTAATCGAAATATGCGTTGTTGCTTCACCGGTTTCGTAGAACCTTTGTGCATAATTGTTAGGATAACAAATATATTTGTCTCATTGTCGATATTTCATGATTGGGTTAAATCTTTTGATGGGGTATGCTTAGAATAGCCAGGTATTATTTGTGAATCCATATTTAGTTTAGCATAACTTTCCCGCTAACGCAATTTGATGGTTCATTCTTGGATTTAGTCTTTTGATGTGCCATGCTTATGGTGTCCCAGTGATATTTGCGACTACAATACATATAATAGGTGATGTTGATAGAACGGACGATAACTAAATATTCATGAATTATGTTTCATTTCAGTAATTGAATAGAAATAATGGTGGATACTATAAACCCTGGTTACCATCTTTCCCATTGAATTTATTTTATTCGCTTGGTTTATTCTTCTGTTATTATTCTTTCAAAAATCCAAAAATATCATCTTTTGTTAGTCAATTAGAGATATTGATTACAGTATTTCCACCGCTCCTCGTGGGAACGATTGGCTTTGCTTCTATCTACTAGTTAGACACCGTGCGATTGCGGTTATTATATATAGGGTTCCCAGAATCCTATCAAAATCTACCTTAGCTTAAATATAAAGCAACCTTGATCTTGAAATCCTATATAATAAATCCCTCAAACAACTGGGAATCTTGAATCCACGACACTATTCTTGTGTGACTTAGTTGTATCTGATCTTCCTCCTTTAAACCTTTTTAGGTTTAACGACTAAAAAATAATTCAACTAGGGATTCATGAAGCCATTTACAACTATCTTTATCTTAATAGTTCATGTATCCTGATCTTGCTTTGATTGTTGAGCCTTTAGCTCCAACATGCAAGATAGATAGAAATCACAAAGTTTCTTCGTATCAAACTTTGTGATTACACAAGTATCTACTTATGAGGTGAATAATATAATCTAGGCTTCTCTTTGGGAGTCATACGGCAAGATTTTGAGGTTTCTAGACTTTTTCTATTGCGATTGATTTCCTACCTCTGATCTTTGATCGAGAATGGAAATCCCATATGGGCTTATGCGTGGGAGTGATTGGTTCCAGAATCTTGATTGAGTTGAAGAAACTCTTAGGCTATGAAGGACGACTCGGCTAAGGAGAGTCAATCCTGTGAGCTTATGCGAGATTGATAGCGTAAGTAGCGTGGCTATGTGAATGTTTGTGATGGTAGATTAGGTCTCAACTACATTCGGCCCGAAGTTTTGTGGTGGGCTGTGTCTACATGGCGGCTTATACGGTTTAGTGTTCAAAATACGTACAAGGTCCGGGGTTTTACTTGCATTTCCGTTTCGTTGCTAACAAAGTTTCTGAGTAATACGTATTCTTTTGATTTGGGGAGAGGAGGAAGAAACTAGATTATGCAATTTGCACGTGTTGTATAAGTTATCACGTAATGACGGTTGTTGAGTGTTGATGTAAAATGGAGTCCGATTTTGTGCACACTTTATGGACATTTTAGTCTGCGTCATTGATTTAATTTTAGGAGTTATGTATGCAGTTGAGGAGGTTCTAAATTCAAAAATGATTTAGAAGAATTCCACTAGCATTCTCAGTGAGAGGATGTGAGAGATGGGTGGGGCCACTTCCCCACCCCTATCCCAATGCTGCAGAATCTTTGTCTGAATCGTGCGATCTCCCTTGGTGCATTCACGGTGCAAATTCTTTGGTGAGTCTAGCAACATTGTTCAAATTGGATCGTTTATTGTTAACGAATCGATCAGTCAAATTAACATTTTAAATATACGGTTTTGGAAAAATATGTAAAAAGCTGGCTAGTTTAATTAACAATAAGAAGAAATTGAGGTATCGTCTGGCGAGTCAACACGGGATTAATATAAGTTGTGATTATCATCAGCTATGAGTTTGTTCTTTTGTCTCTTGAATTTGACTATCAACATAATCTTCTTCTTTGAACTTATGATTATTACGTGCAATGTGAACATGGAAGTGGGGAATGATTCCAAGACTTGCATTTTTATGCACTTTTTACTCTAGATTTTTGGGAAGTTATTCAGGGGGATATTTTACTTGATCAAATGGTGAGTCTTTTGTAAAAAGATGACTAGAAGTATTTCTAAGATTTAGGGAGAAAAAAGTTGGATTAGAAAATTAGGTATATGTTAGTCAGTTTTTGTTTGATGAGATGGATTTCTTAGTGAATACCCGGTATCATAATCATCGATGAACTTATAAAAAAATTAATGTACAAAACTTAATTAAGATTTGGCATGGATCTTGTATTACTCTTTAACTAATTAAACAGCTTATCTAGGCTTAATATTAGTTCAATCATATTCACAGTTCATCTAAAAATTAAAAATGTGGTGTTTTTAAAGTGTGTCTATTAACCTTGACTAGGTGTTTCATATTACGTAGTTATGATAGAATCAATAGTCATGTGCTTTTCATTTACATTTTCTCGAATTAGCGGTCTAATCATATACTTAATAAGGATTTCGAAGTCTTGGAATGAAGTCGTTGTTGAATTTGTAAGGCATAAAGGCCAAAGCCTGTTGGACATCATTCTTTTAGTTAGAAAAAATTGTCGTTTAAAGTTGTTGAAGATTTCTTTGGTTTAGAATCAAAACTAGAAAGGGTGACAAAAATTAAATCAGAAATACAAAAATATCTTGAAGTCGTTAAAATCGTTGTATATAGTTTGTTTAATTTTGTAGAATAGTTTTCCTTCTCATTCATATACTTCTCTCATCTATTAATCTCTATATTCACTTTCTTAACAAAGATCCATTATCTTTGTTTTATTTCATTTCAAGAAAAGATTTAAAGTCTTAAGTAAATTCATTAAATGGAGTTGATCAATTTTCTCCTTGAAAATCCAAATCGAGACATCTTGGTCTCTTTCTTTGAATGTGCAAATTGTATTTTCAAAGTTGTTATCACTACGGATCTTCAACAATAGCGATGCTGAGTTGAACAAGTTCAAGATTATTGCAACTTGAAGTAACAAATAATTCAAGAAGTAGAAGAACCAAGGAAATCAAGCATGATGGATTCTGGATTTGTGAAGCTTTATTTTTAAGCAATATATATTAATAGTTTTGTCATTAAAACAGAAAAAGGGAGATTTTTAGAGAGAATTGCTCGATCGAGATCACAAGTGTTGTTATCTCAAGGTTGTTGTCAAATTTGGTTAATCAAAACTATATGTGATTTCTAGTCTACATTAATTTAGTCAAGTCTTTCAAGTTAAGATAGAAGTCTATCGGTGAGTACCCGAGACATCACTACGTTCTATCGTTTGAAGGCGAAGATCAGCAGAAGCTTTTGACATCGTCAACAAAGGTAAAAGTTAAGACGAACCACTTATCACTCGTTTCACCTTTCTATCTATGATACAATGTCGCAATAACTAAATTAGACATTACATACATAATAGAAATTTGAGTCAAGTTTATCTTGTTAATCGTTCTCGAAATATGCTAACTAAACTTAGGAACATTTGTTCATAATTGATGAATTTGGTTAAAAACAATTTATTGTTTATGACCTAAATTATGATTCAAGATTTAATCGTTTAAAAATAATCTGGAATAGTGATATGTGTCATTGATGTTATTAGAGAATGTTTCGAATTGATTATTAAAGAGATATAAAACTATTTGTAAATTTGGATACGAGGATGGTATGCATACAAGTTCACATCTTTGGGACAATTGTTATAAGTTCGAGCCGCAGTACATGTACCCATTACATGCGGCGTGCTATACTTCAACATCGACTTTTTGGCAGTCACGCATACCAAGTATTCATACCATAAAAAGTATGTTGACTCGTGAACCGGGAAAGGTACGTATACCTAGTATGCAAGGAGTCGGAAAATATCTGTTGGTTTTAAGCTGAAGAGTACACATACCCGGTATGCAAACCGGAAAAAGATGTGGTTTCTAAACCTGTTCTTGCATCTTAAGGGTATCTGATCTGAGACAAAATAATCACTAATAGGTGTAGTTGCAGAAATCCTACACTACACCCCCTCACTAGAATTTACTCAACTAATTCATTTGAATATGAATTGCTATATATTTTTATTGATTATTCTCTTGAAATGTTTACAAAGAAAGATAGAACAGAGCTAAAGAAATTACAATCACTCTAAATTTTCTCTCTCCAATAACTTGCTTAACAATCCAAAAAGAACTCCTTTACAACAGACTTACTCGACCACTTTATATAGGGTATTACATAGTGGATGACAGACTAAGTCTGTCCTTTATTTTCGGGAATCCTTCGCGAAGTATCGCAAGTGTATAAGTGTTGATCTTCGTGACACTCCTAAACCTCGCCAAGTCTTCACACTTTTCTCATGTTCTGGCTTTCGTCATCTAATGCGTCATTTATATTACTCCTCGCGATGCCTTCGCAATATAGTCGTTTATTAATCTCGCAAGCATCGATGTCGCGATATTCTGATCCTACATCTTGCCTCTTCTCATGTCTTCTCTACGAAGAAGAGAATGTCATGAGAATTAACGTTTTGAAATGTTGCAACCCTTTTTCTATCAATCTTCTGCCGACAAAATTCCGTGAATCTAGGGATGATTGTTTACACGTGTCTAAATTTCCCTTTTACTGCAGTATATTTAATGCTACCCGGTCACTTTTCTTGCCTATTTAAAGGAGATTTCCTTGTAAGAGTACTCCTTTTCTTTTTACTTCATCTTCTTCACCGTCTCGCAACTATTCTCTCGCTTTTTCTTCACCATCTTCTTCATCATTCTCTTGTTATTATTTTTCTACATCATTGCTCTCATGGCATCAAGGTTTGTTAATTTTGCTGAATTTGGTCATTTTGTGATTAATCTCTTTTATTAAAGTTGTTTTATTCTCGATATTGCTCTTCTTTTAATGTCTCTCCTGTTACTTTTGCCTCAAGCAAGAACAAGCCCAAAGACCAAATTTACCATTGCAAACCCTAATATCTCTTTAGGTTCTGCAATCAAATCGAAAATCCATCGATTCTAAAAGACAACCTCACGAGTAACAAGGTACTTAAGAAACATTTACTCTTTTAATAACAATATTGTTGCCTCTGTTTCTTATTTAGCTTGTGGTTCGCAGGATGACAAAGATGGTGATAGATCTCCCAAGAGGCATCGCCATTCTAAGCCTGTTGCACCTCCTGTCTCCTTTCCTGGATTCAAACTCATTACTCCTCCTGTTGTGCCTTCGCAAATCAATTCATCTCTTCTAGCGATTGTTTCAAGATAAACCAATTCCTTCTCTTCAAGACAATCCACCTTCCCCTGCGATATCCTCGCAAGACAAATCAATTCCCGAGTTTTCTGTCAATGAAATTCTTCAAAATGTACCCTCTCAACTTTTACTCTTAATATACTCTCGCCTCCACCATTAATCAGGTTTCTTCAATCGACATTATTATGACCAAGAATGATTCAACTCTTTTCTTCCTCCTATGAGTCTACCCCTCTTACCAAAGAAAACTTAGAAGGGATAGATGTAGCTTTAAAGTTGTATCGTACATCATGAATGATGTCAAGAAGACCTCCACTGATCCTATCAAGTCCAGCTGCTTTTGAATCCTTGAATAAATATTTTGGCTCGACATGTTGTCGCGAACATCTTTGGAACAAGAAGTTAAGATATTAAAGAATAACCCTCTCAACACTATGCTGGATCGCGATAATCTTCGTAAGAAGAATGAAGACTTAAAAGGTACATTTTTGCCTCTACACATTTTTTTTTCTTGAAGACTCAAGTCCTTGTTCACCCTTCAAGCTTTAAACTAGAAACGAAAATGGAGATATACCAGTTGGAATCTACTTGTTGAAGAAGTTCGAGTTGATAAAGATGCTTGGATGGAGCAATATAACCAATTAGATAATCTTCATACATATGTCATTGACCAAATAGATAATCTTTCTAAAGAAAACGCTTGATTTAACTCTTAAACACGACTTCGTTAAGTAATGACTTATCTCGCCTCTCGTACTCTTTGACTAAATCTAATCTAAAGTTGGAAACTTTATCGATGAGAATGGAACTCTTTCTCAAGAGAAGCTTAACTCTATTAAACCAGTGGTAGGTTACTCACAGCAAGTATGATATTTGTCAAAAATTATGTAAAGAGCAAGAACAATCTCTTCATTACTGAGAAATAATCTTGAAGAAGTTAATACGAGAAGGATAAACTCATTCAGGATAGAATAACCTTAAGTGTAAAATCAAACCAACTCAAGGATCAATGTTCCCAATTGGAAAATCCAATTCTTCCCTTGCAAAAGAAAATGCATGCCATACTTATTTCTAACTGAAAAAATTTCATAGCCTGCCTCGAAAGGATTAGTTGGAGATAATTTTGACATCGCCATGGATCAACTGAGAATAGTTGCTCGGCTTTTAACCTAACATCTTATCTCGCAAAAGGAAGGTAGTCATAAAAGTTGATCTGCCTCATCTATTCTTCTTTTATCGGGGCTTCATAATTTTTGTTTGTTAATATATTTCTTTTGTTTTTATTCTTTGTTTCGCAGAGTCTCGAGAAAATCTTCACTCCTCCCTTACGGCTTTGAAATCCGACCACTCAAAAATTCGCAAGGAGAATAAAATGCTTGTTACTTCCTTTATGCATTCTCGGCAGAAAGCGGAAAGATGATTCAATTATATGTGCGATTACAAAGATATAGGAGTAAAATCAGCAGTAAAGCGCTCCTTCGGCCAACTTCATCTTAAAGCTGAAGTTCTTGTGAATGACGTTTTACTATCTAAATCTCTTGATCCCATATCTGTCGCACCTTCCGAAGTAAGTGGTGATGAAGTTCCTAATTCTCCTGATAGTGACTACGACATGAAAGTCAGCGAGGAAGTCGCTAATGATGAAATTTTCCATAAGAATCCGAACGAAGAAATTTCTAATGAGAATCCTCCAATCGTGAGGGTGGAGTTGATAAGATTGTTGAGGAACGTTTATCATCTCCTCGTTGTTGAGAAAAATGATGTAGAGATTTAAATCATTTCCGTAATTTTTCAATTTTTCGACCTTCTTTATCCGGATGACTTTTTGCATAGGATGCCTTTTAATTCTCGTTGAAGTATTCCCTTTGATTGGAAAGACAAAATCCCTTGATGAATAATTCCATTATTTTCTCTTTCTATCTTATCTTGCAATTCTAATCTCATAGCATGTTCGCTCACCTTTAGTTATGTTGAAATGTATCATTGCGACAAGATCGTAGGACTTCTTCATAAATGAAGAAATCTATTGATCTTGTCTTATCATTGATTGTATGGTCTTATTTTGCCTTCCTAGTTAAAGGTCTTATTTCGCCACCTCATTGCGATAAGATCACGGGACGCTTTACATTTTCTGTAATGACCCATTGACCTTGTCTTACCATTTCTTAAGTATTTTGCCTCCGCAGAGATATTTATTCACGACAATATGACAGGCTTAAATATTTTTGCGAATATAAAACCCATGATATTGTC
>JAJJWW010016789.1:0-38296 GCA_023531295.1 Papaver armeniacum
AAGACCATGCTTCAATTTGAAGGCTTCAAGGTCGATGTGTGCGAAGGTGAATTTCTTGTTACCCAAAGGTAAAGGGACGAAAGGTACGAGAAGAGTCATCCTCGTAAACGTTTCCCGTAACATCCTCCGCAGAACCTGCTACCTTCTTTTTAGGAGGAACTACATCTCCCGAAGACCCTATCTCTGAAGCCTTCCTCTTCGAAGGCTGATTCTTAGTTGACTTGCCTGAACTAGGCACAGATGGAGTCAAAGGAAGATTAATCCGCGGTGGAGGCATGGCGCGAAGAGGCTGCACATCTAGAAGTTCATCGCGCGGATTCTGCTGTCTCTTGGGAGACCCATCTCTGGGGCGATTCGCAGCGTGCTTAGACCCATGAGGAGGATCACCTTTCTTGAGCGAAGGCATTTGACCAGAGGATGAGGATGTTCGCCTGTCCCGAGGATCACCCCGCGTAGGAGGAGCCGAAGTTCCACCCTTAATGTTAGAACCCCTCCGAGGAGATCTATGAGGACTTGACGGAGGAGTTTGATAAGGAACCCGCGGACGATCGGTCATGTACGAGGACACAAACACAAATGAAAGTATAAATCGTAAGTCAAGGAAGATCGAAAAATGAAAAAATCTCAAGAACAAAGAAAGTGAACGTGAGGAAAACCCTAAATTTTATCTACAACCAGTTAAGCTTTCAAGCTATTACTCAAACACAAAAGAAGTAGAATAGAATCAAACTTAGCTAGGTAATAACACGGTTCAGGAGGAAGCAACTTCAAATTCCACGACATGCATAAGATTAAACCCATCAGGGTTCATCACCAGAAAATCAAAAACTCAACAAGGGTAGGAATGGCGAGTAAACGGAGTAAAAAATCCTACCTGAGTTTCAATAAGCAACAGCAGCAATAGCAGCAACGGCCGACAACAGCAATGAAAGACCGGCGAGAGGGGACGAAGTTAAGAAGAAGAAGTTAAGAAGAAGAAGTTAAGAAGACGAAGTTAAGAAGAAGAAGTTAAGAAGGCGAAGCATAAAGTAGGGGCAGAGAATAATCAGAGAATGTGAATTTAATTCACATTCTATCATCCCCTTCTCTTTTATAAAACCAAAAGAAATCGTCCACTACCCAAAGAGCGATTATGACGGATGTGGGAAACGTGCACAATAAATAAATGATAACTCCTTTTAGGAGAAGTTATGAAGAGAGAGATAAAAACGTGCCACACGATTCTTCTCCCAACTAAAGCGGCGCCCAGTCACGAGAAGAGGGGCAAATTGTAAGTACACTTATTTATCTCCCTCGCCACGTGTACTAGCAAAGCCCACGTGGAGGCCACGTCATAAAAGCAGATGACACAGGGGCATCCATAGGATCCAGACGGCATACCATCTGTCAAACTCAACGGTCGAAGATGAAGGAGTATCAAAGGAAGATATCCCCACGTAACATAGAAGAACCGCTCTGCCACACTTCACCCCATCACGAGGTAAGGGATAATCAACGGCTGGGGAGGTTCAAGCGACACGAGGCGTGACAGGGAAGACCGACACCGCTTTGGCGCAGATCGGGACCGCCCCAACCACTCGCATTCAATGTCTTGCTCGGAGAGGGCACGTGTCGGATGACCACCGGAGAGAGCGTGGGCCGCAGTGTAATGAACATAGAGACATTAGAAGGCGCGGAATGACAAGGAAGTCCGCGGACTTTTCACAAAACATGAGAAGATAAGACTTCAAACGACTCTCTTCCAAGGGACCCCTTAAAAGAGCTATATATAGATATCCCTTCCCAACATGAGAGGGGGATCGAGAGAAAACGAGAGAATAGGAGAGAGATCAGTGAGAAGTAAGTATGAGCATCAACTGGTGGGTTTGATGAACACTCAAAGTCTCAAGACTATTCTTGTAACCATTTACCTCATAGTAATATCCCCAGCTCCGTGGATGTAAGCCTTAGTGCCGAACCACGTAAACCATTGTCTCCTTTACATTTAGCATTCATACCTCTTTGTTTATATGTTTACTTCGTAGATCTACCAATTTAGATGTTGATTAGATTATGATAAACCCGCGGGGTTTGGAATCAATGAATCAACATCTACCAATGAGTCTTAGACTAAATTCACACTTTGATGCGGGTATTTAATACTGTTTGAGATTGTTTGTGAACATATGGTTATCCCAGCATTTCCGTGTTCACAATCTAGGTGGGAATGAAATGAGACTTGAAAACAAAACACGAAAGGGATTTGTATTTGATACAAGTGTTACAGAAAAACCCTCTGAAAATTACGCTCTCCCCACCCCACAAGACCCAACAGATGGCACAAAGCAGCGGCCAAAATTTTCTTCCTCTTCTGAACTTGGACGCCTGAAGTTGTGCAGTAACAAATTCTTCTTGTGCACATCTATCTCCCTGTTACGAAGTTCAACTGTCCCTGGTTCCTTATTGCACTAACAGCACATATTACCAGCAATTATAAGGTTGTTTAGTATAGGAATAGCATTTTAAGTTGCTGCCCCACACGAAGACCTGGACTTCAGGACTGCACATGCTTTATCTCAATGCATTTTTGTGGAATTCGAACTTGTGATCAGTGGGATCAGCCATTGGTAGAATGAATTGGTGCTGCAATCTGGAGCTTGGTTTGGTGGCATATAAGAAAGCCATAAATCTTCAGTTTGTAATGCAGGTGGAGGACCCAAAAATGATTAAACTTTTCTAATATTACAGCATTCGGAGAATTTAATGAAAAATGTTGAAATTGTATATCCTTTGCTTTCTACTACTATATTTTTCAGGAGAAATGATTTTTATCCCAAATAGAATCTTAGTAGCCAGGAACGGGAACGATATCGGGAGCGGGAGCGAGGACGGTAGCGAGGATCGTAAAATTTTCAAAAAATGAGATACCGGAAGCGAGTTGGGAGCGTGAATTACATTTTTTCAGAAATATTAGTTATATTACCAATTTTCCAATATTGTAATCAAGAAATAAGACAAGTACATAAATATTTAGAAAATGTGACTTAAGTGCAGGAATATATCTCATTCATTGACCGCTTTTGCTTCTTGTGTTTGTTGTTACGAGCACTATGAACTCGCATTTGTGCTAGTGTTTCCTGTTCTTGTGAACTTGGAGGTGGAGGTGGAGGTGGAGGTATAGGGGAGGATGGAGGGGTAACATCGGGTGTTTGTGTTGTAAAGTAATGGGTAATGCACTTCTGAGGATAGTTTTTTTTACGTTGGATCAATCATCTATGGAGAACAACGTTTAAGGACACTTAACTGATGCAATTAAAAATCCCGTATGGTTTTGAAAAGGAAATATTTCACGTGTCACAATAACACACAAGTTGGTGAGCAACTACGGGCAGTTAATGGACACACACCAGCCGTTAGATTGGATAATCAAGGGTAATAAGTTAAACCCTAATCTCAATGGACGGACGTATCTTTATAAATACTGTAGATTTCTCCTTTAAGAATGAAACCAAACTGCGCCTCCACTGCTATGTAAAGAAAGCAAACCCTAAATCAAATACAAACAGTTCTCTTCATTCATGCTAGTAAATCACACGGTTCTTAATGTTGGGAACGCATTTTTTGCATGCTAGGAACGCGCTCCTAACACGTTTCTCAGGAACGCAGAGAAACCGCGGATCTCATGGAGATACCGGATAGCCTTTGGCGTTCTCGGGGCGAGTTGCGTAACACTCCGAACAACACGCTCGGGGGCAAGTTATGCAACACTCCGAGAAAAATGCAAAATCGGAGAGGAACCGAATTTCTTTACCCATAACAAGTTATGGATTAAGAGGGCGATGTTTGTACCCCTAATATTTTACACAAATAAATGGGCTAACCTAGGCCTCCAAAGCTCCTACTATTGGCAAAAGAGGGTTCATTGGGCCTAAAGTGCTTCCCTTGTGTACCAAAATAACTAAATAGGCCTAACAAACACCTCACAAGGAATCTCATGTAGGGGTGAGCATGGGCCGGTATGGACCGGTTTTCGCTTCATCCGCATCCAATCCATTGCACTACGGATTTCTAATTTGGCATCCGCATCCAATCCATATCCAACGGATTTGCATCCAATGGATACACGGATGGACGGATTGGATGCGGATAATCCAATGGATTTGTTTTAGTTAAAATTTATAGTAAAGAAAATAAAGCTAACACAAATGACTCCTTATAAAACCTACATATCCTATATATGTATTCAAACATAAAAATGTCATGTACAACACCCCAAGCAAACATCTTAAAAATTCCTAAATGATCCATAGTATTTTCTAGAACTATATAAATGCCCTTAATTTAACGGATATGGATGTCCAACAGATTTTCAAGGTTGCATCCGGGCCCGATCCGTTATCCGTTGGATTGCTAAAATTTCATCCGCATCCAACCCATTAACGAACGGTCCGGGCATCCAATCCACAAATGCACGGTTGGTGGGGTTAAATCCGCGGATTACGGGCCAAATGCTCACCCTAATCTCATGTGCATAGATTCAAATCAAGCAACCAAGAGCCCCATCACTGTGCCACATCATCACTAGGCTCGACCAGCGGCGGCAACCCATCGGTCGCCACGTCACCGGGTGCCACATCGGCGGGTGTGATGACGTGGCATGTGACACATCAGATGAACAAGTGCACGTCATTGTCACACAAGCCTCTACAGTGCCACGTCAGCAAGGGATGACGTGGCAGGCGACATTCAAAGTGGAAATGTAAGAGCTTTAGGAAGGATGTATGATTAAAATTCAAAGTGGAGGAAAATCTGAGAACTATTTATTTTATTTTTTTGATTGGATGAGAACTATTATATCCCTAGTGGTATTTATGTTGTTGTCTTCTTGGACCTTGGTTAGTTTGAAGTAGAACTAATATCATAGCTTGAACAGTGACTAGCGATGGATTGCTGTCCCAAGTTTATAAAGTAATACTCGTATTATGTAATAGTCTTTAGCTCATGGACTGGTGATGATTATACTGTGACCAATTTTCGAAAAGTGACGAACCATCAAATTAAGGCGGTCCGAATCCTGCTCATAACATGTTCCTACAGTCAGCCTGACAAACTCTAGGGGTTTGGAGGGGCAAATGCCCCCAACCAGCGACGACCCATACCATGATTCATGCACCCGTCATCCAGAACAAGAGGTCATTGGACATTGGGTCTAGCTGTAAACAAGGAAAGCCCATTAGATACCTTACATAGGCCTAGACATTGCAGTCTAGGAAAAGAAAAGTTGCCCATTGGAAAAGTTCATGCCAGCTAATTTCACACAACAAACCACAATTAACATGACCTTCTTTGTCATGTAATCTTAGTCACTAACAAGATATCTCTCCATCACCCCATTGCTATAATTTTTATACATATATCAAGACGATTGTAGTTCTAGTGTTTTAGTTTTTTGGGGTCAAATGAGTTTTGAGACTACTAAAGTTTGTCAAGTGGTGGAATGTTGGAAGAAACTGTAGTTAGTTCTGAAAAAGCATTTATAAATTCCGACAATAAAAACGAAACATGAATTAGATGTTTAATAGAAGATAAAAGTATATGAGACTATAAGAATGTTGAGAAAATGTTAAAGGCCGTCAATAATTTAGCACAAGACAAAGCACCATGGTCTGATGGCTTTCCTGTTATTTTTTTAAGAAATATTGGAGTTGTATTAAAACATACATATTGAGTACCATCTCTGAATTTTGTGACAAAGGTTGTATTGCTCTGAACACAACTCTACTTTTAGATTTGTAGTTTAAGTTTGTTTAATGGATTCTAAGATGAAGATGGAGATGCAAATGGGTTTCAGCACCCGTAACAGATGAATAAAATGAAAACTAGTTATGAAATCTTAGTCGTTAATCTCTTAAGTGTATGGAGATTTAATGTAGACTGTCCAAGTGTTTGATGCGTTAAGGACACGGTCAGTCTTTGTTACTAAAGTTAAATTTATTTTAGTAACTATGTATTAGTTAACAGAAAGTTTAGACACGTCACAACTTAATCGGGTCAACGTGGGTCAACGTCATTTCCAGGTACCAACCCCTAAGTTGGAAAAAAGTTAGACCAAATACTAATGTTGGTCAAAATGTAAGTATCAAACACCAAATAACCCTTTATATTATACAAGCCTATTACCAGTTATTTTCAAAGCAAATAGCGAAATTCACAGAAGATATTGTACTATTCAAGGCTCTTCAAGTAATATCTAAAATAAGGGGGGACAAACCTATGAATGCCTAAATTTCCAAGCCTAATATTATAATTAGGAATATTTATGGGGGAAAACTAGGGGTGCACATACCCAACCCTACCCGCCATTTCTACCCTACCCGTCACTGTTTTACCCGTATCCTATCCTACCCGCCGTTTGATGGGTAGGGTGACGGGTAAAGATTTCTTACCCGCCATCTGATGGATAGGGTGATGGGTAATGCTCGAAATTATCCTACCCACCCGCCTATCCGCCAAATTATATAACGACTTATAGTAGCCGTCGATCTTTCTCATACTAATCATCTCTACCGTTAATTTTTTATTAATCAACTCCACCTAAAACCTAACTTCACTTTGTTTTTCCCTCGACACACTCGCTCGGAGCGAGTGGTCTCGCTTCATACTTCTCCTCTCTGCACTAGAAGTGTAGAACCTTGGATTGAAAATCTAGTTCTTCATTATTACAAATCAAAGTTAGGAATCGAAGACGAACATGACTATCACATCAAATATCGAAAATCACTGTCACAAATCGTTCATCTTAATAACCTCGACATCAAAACTCATGTATCAGTAGAAATTTAATCTTCTTTACCTACAAACACAAGAATTTCAGGCTTTCGGATAAATTTAATCTTTGGGTTTGTCAATTTTGGGTGCAATATGAGAGGTAAGGATTGTTTTTAAAAATTCCTTTAGACCTAATTTAATTGGTATTTGATCAATGATTTCAGAATATTTGACCAGGAAATGGAATCTTTCCCGAGGGAAGATTTCGAGAAGGATCAATTGATAGAAGAGAACCTTTACTTGATCACTGAGGTAATGTTATTCAAGATTTAGCTAGGCAGGAAGTTCTTTGTCTTGAATTATCTTGATTCATTTGGTAGGAAGGTGAGCAAGGACGTTTACCAGTGTTGATTTTGAGCTTGAAAGGAAGCCAGAACCAAAAAAGGCCGGCGATTGTATTCTTGCATAGCAAAAACAAATGCAAGGAGTGGTTACGACCGTTGTTAGAAGTAAAGATTTCTCACTTTTGTATTGCGTGCGGCTTCTAGCATTTGCTCATTACTATGGAAGAATTATATCAAATGCATTGTTATGTTTTTTCAGGCATATGCTTCACGGGGATACATAGCTGTTGCTATTGATTCTCGATACCATGGTGAACGAGCTAAAAATATGACCACATATAAAGATGTAACGTTTCTTTCCCCATCTATCTTCTCCTTTTGTCATTTTCTAATAAAATGACTTTTGTGTATAATTGCGATACTTTATTCCCCATGTTACTCCGATGATGCTATTATCCTCTCAGAAAAATAAGTGTAGTTGTGTTTTGTGGTTCAAATGCAGGCTCTTGTAGAATCATGGGAAAAGGGTGATACGATGCCCTTCATATTTGATACGGTAATTCCAGTTTTATATTAGTTTCACATTTGATCCAGAGCAGGCAGTTCAGACCAAATTACCATTACATCTTTCACTTATTCTGAAATTTTAATTTTAATTTCTTGTCGCGGTAAAACTGGTTCAGTGTATTGATGGTTTTCCGTTATTGTGTAACATACCAAATTTCTAAGCGCACAACTGTCTTGGCAGGTATGGAATTTAATAAAACTGGTGGATTATCTTTCACGAAGAGAAGATATTGATCCTAGCAGGATAGGGATTACTGGCGAATCACTTGGAGGTTCGTTAAATGAAATTTATTAGTACAACATATCATGAGAATTGTTACAATGGCAAAAGGTAAGGGGTAACAGTATGGTAGTTCTGTGATGTAGGGATGCATGCCATCTTTGCTGCATTTGTGGATACAGGACATGGAATAAAAAGAAGAAGAAAAAACCGGTTATACCCGTCATCCACCCTACCCGACCCGCCATTTGGTGGGTTGGGTAGGATCTTACCCGTTTAATGGCGGGTAGGGTGGCGGGTAAATTTTTCTTACCCGCCATTAAGCGGGTAGGGTGGCGAAATATGCCATATCCTACCCACCCTACCCGTTGTGCAGCCCTAGGGAAAACTGTCCCCACTAGACCCAGTGTAGCTCCGTCCCTGCCAAACATGATCATTAATCGACTAGAGTTAACATTTTATCCGGCTCATACCAATATCCCTAGAGTATCTCAACGAGAATATACTTTGTTGAATTCCTTATGTCATCACATACTATGACGATGAATACGCAAGTAATATTCAGTGAACAACCTAGTGCAACATGTTAGTAAGTTTAATCCGTCAAGAAAGCATTAGGTATTTTGAATTAGCAATGCAACAAATTTATTACGAATAGTATATATATCATTGGTCAAGCTTCTACGTGCAATTACATGAAGGTTATGAATACAATCGGCAATCATACTATACTACTTTTGATTAAGGTTATTGAAGATTCCGTTTTCAAATCCTAGTCTAGTTGTATATATGCTTTCATATTCATTCAATTTTCAACTTAAACAAATAAGAAAACCATCATCCACAAAGATATTAAAAGTAAAGCATCAAACGATAAAAGAAATATCATTAAGATTAAGGCTGAGTTTGGTAATGCTTATTTTTTTTCAAAAGCACTTTTAAAACCTATATATGTCAATAAATTTTGAAGTTAGTGTTTGGTAAAAAAAAACTAAAGTGCTTTTTATCCAAAGCACTTCCCAAGTTCCTCAATTTTTAAAAGCCGGGGAGGAGGAGCTTTTAAAAGTTACAAAAGCATAAGCTGTGGTCCCACATAAATTTAATATTTGATTTATCTTTTTTATCCCTACTTTATTTTATAAATGACAAAAGTTACCCTTAAATTTATATACAATCAATTTTTTACTATTTCTTATATTGCATTCTTTAAATATTATTATTTTTTATTATTTCAAACTATTTTTATACCATTTATTTAATTTTTCAACGGTAGAAATAAAAACAAATATTAAAAAATTACTTAATTTTAGTTTCAATTTTTGCTTGAATAATTACTTTATTTGTCAACAGTAAAAATAAAAACAAATATTAAATAATTACTTAATTGTTAAGTAAAATAATTTCTTAACAATCATAATGATAGTGGTAATTAGTATGAACATTAATATTATATAGTAAAAAAATTAATTATTTTTAAACCCAATAAAATTGAATAAAACTACCATGAGTGATATGTCTGTTTTTGTCATTTGTTACAATAACAATGGTTGAATCTGAAATTTTACCAAACACATTTTGATTGCTTTTTTAATCAGCTTCAACTTAATTAATATTTTACCAAACGTCTAACTGCTTTTTCTCATAAAGACAAAGATGTTAAGACAACGCACGATGAGAAAAGTGCTTTTACAAAAGCTGCAGCAATACCAAACTAAGCCTAAAACTAACTATTCAGTTTGATCACATTTTTAGAACTTTGAGTTGCATACCTAAACAAAACAAGAATGTTAAGTATTCATGGGTTTCTCAAAGTCAAAACCTATGAAAACATACAAAAGAAAAGGAAGACAAAAGTTTTACATATTTTCCCTAAATGGGTAAAACCCTAATCCGCTCCAAAATCTTTTCTTTTCTTGTGTAGTAGACATTATCAAATTAAAAGATGTCCCACTTTGAGTACGAAGGTACTTTTATATAATTCTCATAAAATTAGACCTTAAAATCCCCGATTCAACTAGGTTCATATTGCTAACTTTCGTATAACTGAGTATGGAAGCTAATACTTGTTGAGAACGATCCCAGATTCGGCTAGGTTGTTGACTTAATAACCTAGGCGATTTTCCTCCTGGATAATTTGTGGAATTTTCATTGTTTCACTTATAACTGCTTTATTGTCAGAATGACTGTTGGACTTGTAATGTCATTCTAACAAAATGGAGATACCATCTCTTGGATTCAGGCGATTTCCACTGGTCATTGATGCTTCTTCACTTTTAACACTTCACTTCCTTAATATTTTTAAAGCCACTAATTTTATTTTAAAAAATGTATACAACGAAGATTTTGCAATAAATTATATCACTAATATTTACATACAAAGTACTACATTAATATAGGTGATTAAAAAAATTAAAATACGTGCATAATTAAACTATAATTAAGATTAAGTAAATTATAAATGTTTGAATTCTGATTTATTTATTTTTGCAATATGCATCATGTACATCTTGCACGGTGCGTGAGGGTTCCTTTTTCAACATTATGAACTTCAACATTTCGGTAGTTTACTTGGGCTTAATAAGAGTGGTTTTCCTTCGTATTCAAATTCATTTTTTTCCTTAATGATGGAACTATACTGTTTCTACGGATTCTTTTCAATTTTCTGATGAAAAAATTTAATATATTAAAGAATACTTCAAAATGGCGAGATTAGATTTCAAATAAAAAATACATAAGAAACCAGTGAAGAAACGTTTTTGTTAGTGAGAATAAAAAAAAAACCTCAGAAATCAATCTAAAAAATAAAGGGATTTATGCTACGTGTTTTTCTTATATTTTTTTTGAAATCGATCTTATATATCCTTTTTTTGTTGAATATGAAAATCGATATCAAAGTAATATTAGCAGAAGGAATTTTTTTAACATATTGAAAAGATATCATCATGAACACTATGCACTAATATTAACATAATTATAAAAACAAGTTTTTGTGATATGACAACAAATTTGTAAATCTTTTTATTTTTTTTCTTTTGAATAAATGTGAAAGATTGTTATATATATCAAGTGAGGTCTAAGTTTTAAGATATTTATTAAGACTAAAAATTATATTTTAAAAAATAAATCATTTTTTTTCATTTGAATAAGTGTGAAAGATTTTTATATATATCAAGTAAGGTCAAGTTTTAAGATTGTTATATATAGCAATACCCATTTTTCAATTGCCACCAATCGTAGCCTTGCAACTGAAACCGAATTTGACGACGGGCTCAGAAGAACAAAGTATGCATATGTGTGTAACCTTTAAGAATTGATATAATCTTATACCAGCATTGATTTCATTCATTGCACGCTTAACGCTTGCATCTGGTTCTATATCAACAATGAGGGTTCGAAAAATCTCATATCCATAATGGGCCATAGCCTCCAGTCAAATAACATACACCAAATGAAAATGTAGTGTCTCAGAGTAATTGGAAGCGATCATTTATTAGAAATGAATTATATGTACACTTCCAAGTTCTTCATCAACTTCTTTAGCAATATGATCCTTTTGCTCGAAAACATCATCCAAAAGGAGCTTTGGAACACTGGCTATGATTGCTGAAATAACGGATTAACCATGTAAAGATTAAACTTAAAAATTAGGAGTAAGATGTTAATTTAACAATTTAGAGCTTGTGGGTTCATGCATACCATCAAAAACATAGGCTTGGATTTGGCCCCTTGCGGCGAATCCATAAGGGTGCCTGCGGGATTCTTTGGCCCCTCTAAATTGGGAAAAATACTAATCCTATGTATCCAGAGCATATCTTATTCCCACCAATAGTAAGCACTACCTAAAACAAAGGTAACTTAATTGTTTGTTAACTCATCCAACAAAAGAAAGAAAAGATCTCCTACAACAAAGTATACATGTTGCAAGAATATATATTACATCTTGCTCTAAGTAAATGGTTATCGAGATCTCGAATTAAAATGATTATATAAAATCAGTGTAAAAAATAGGAAGATCAGAGGGGTGTTAGTAAAACCCGAACAAAGATATTGTGATTTAATTTTCTTTTGTTTTTTCTCCTTATCAATTGATCACTCAATCAAACTTTATTGATTTATTCTTTCTATCCACAAAATTGTTTCATGCTAAGATAAAAAATCACTAATTTAGTTATCTACTTAAATTGTTAATATCAACATGCAATTAATATGTTTAGCTATATTTTTAGTGTTTTTATAATGGTTTAAGGTTTTCTTTTTTTGATGATTTTTAGAGAACAAAGAGTGTGCCTCCATAGAAATTTTGGTCTGGATTCTCCATTGGCCCCTTGTATTTCTCAGTTTGTAGAATTCCAAAACCCATACGGAGAAATAGGTTTTTCTTGTGATTTTTTTTTAGTGTTTGTTTTTTTACTTGATCTTCATGTCACATATGGTACCACATGTATCACATATTTTATTTCAACATATTCTCAGATATATATTTTATAACTACGTTATACCGAAGAAATATATATATATATATATATATCATAATACATCAAGATATAATGTGAAATGAAGTATTATTCTACACATGTTTGAGACGGTGATTTAATGTTTAGGATTGTTGCTTTTATATTTAACTTGTGGATATTTATAATAAGTATTGACTCATAACCACGAACTTTTTATATTAAAATAATATATTTTCACATCATCATTTTAATCCATCTACAAAAAAAAACAAGAAAATACTAGAATAGAGGGAACACCCAAAAGCCATCAGACTCATTACATATACCCATCCATTTAGAAATTGCACCAGAATATAAAGAGAGACCAAGAGCTAGCTAGAGCTAATGCCTAACAATTATAATGCATCGTCACTTGTAAAAGTTCATTCCCTTATTACCCCATCGTCACCTAACAAGTGTAAACAACACACTTAGGAAAATAAAACAACAAGCCACAACTCCCCATGTCCAATACATATAGATCATGGAGATGGACAATGCATTCCCACAACTTTTGGCCCAAAATTTAATCTCAAATAACTTTGCAAAATACGGTCCCAAAACAAGACTCAACAGAAAGCACTCGAAGACGATAGAAAAAAGCCAGATCTTAAAATTTTGCGCTTCAATGTATCTTTGTTCTTGTTTCTGAACCATCTTCCGACATATTTTGTAGTTAAGGCAACAATTGTTGAACTAAAAAAGGAGACTATACAACAAGCTCCAAATTTTAGTAACTGCCTCACAACTTCGGGTCTGACATCGCAGCTGTCACACCCGTCCAGACTTTGGTAGTTATTCAAGCTTACTCCAACACCTACTATGGTTCCAAAGGCTGCGAATTTGGTCATATCATCCAAATTGTCAATGGAATCTTTTGTCTTCTCTTCTTCATGTTTTTTCTCTTCCTCAGTCCTGTAATAAAAAAGAAATTACATTAGCCTAACTTTTTTTTTTCTTCTTTTTGATGGACTAATAAGTACACAACTTAACATACAATAAAGCAGCCGATCTAGAAGATCGAGCAAGAAACAAAGTGTTTACCTGTCTGCTTTAGTTGCACGATGCAATCCATCGTGGTGTTCTCTTACCTTTTGAAGGGGTTTACCAGCTTCCAAATCCATTCTTCTGAATGGTATAAAAACTGATATTCAAAAAAAAAAAAAAATTTAAGTTACCAATTGAAATTCACAATGCAAAATCGTTCATGATAGACAAATACTACTTCTGCGATAAACATAAGCGTAAAAATCAATCACAAACACAAACACATTTAATCTCACATTTCATGATACACTACACCATATTAAGGATTTTGTTATACAATAAATACATCACTTAAAATATTTGTTATGGATTATAAATGTGTTAAATACGGTGTTATAATTAGTGTTACTGTTTTAATATGACAACTAATATCCATTACAGAAAATAATTAATATATAATTAATATTATAACTATAATCCATCACATTAAGTTTATTATGGTTTAACCAAAAATAATATGTTATGCTTATCATTAATTTTGTAATGGTTGTAATTAGTAATAAAATATTTTGTTATAGGTGTAACCGACCATTAAGGAGATGACACGTGTCTTTTTTAATGATGGTTGTAATTGTATAAATTCTTGTAACGGATTTATAAAATTTAATCGACCAATAAAATTATGACACGTGGCTTCTTTTGTCATGGTTGTTATTTTCATAGAGTACTTAGTAACGATTTTAACACAATTTGGCTAGCCATTAAGAAAATGACATGTGTCTACTTGTTTGTGTTATAAACTTTCTCACGCACATTTCAGGTTACAAATTACGGTACCCGCAAATAAAAAAAAGTTGGATTTCAGGTGGCCAGTAGCTGCTGTTATGGTGCAGTTTTAGGTCATCCTGATCCAACGATTAATAATCAAAAAGTTTCATGAATCAACTCAAAAGAAAACCAAAATATTATTACTATTCATTATCATCGGCATACTCTGTTTCACAATGTTCTGATTACTTTGTGTTGTTTCCAGCATGATTCTTGCAATTGGTTTTTATGGTAAAGACTTCTACTCTTATTTACTAATCTTCATCTTGCAAGTTGACAGAGCCATCTTTAGCATTGTACTGCAATTATAGCAAAGAATTAGAACTCCTAAAGAAAACATAAGTGAAAAGAATGAGGCATGAATAGTTGGTTAGACATACCTCACTGTCTATCCCTTGTCCTAGTTGGCCGTAACTTCGGAAACTTGACTAGAAACTGAGAGATTTCTCGAATTTAAGTTCAGGATTTAGAGCAAACTCGTCGTTACCAAGTAAGTGCAACCGATACAAGGCTACAGTTGAATGTTCAGAGTAGCCACTACAGCTTACGACCATAAAACTGACGCTAACATTTGTGAAGAAGTGGCAGTACGCCTTTCTGTGGAAGCTTAAAGGTTATAAATGTAGACACATAAACACAAATATAGTCACATATACAGCATTCATAAAGTGCAAGTGGTAGTAAGCATCTCTAAAATGCTAATAATGTAGGAAGCATCATTTCTTAAAACCAACATAATCAGTTCAATAAGAAGGAAATAGATGAAATAGTTTGGTTCGAACCTTCAAATTGTGGTATACTTCAATTCCCATTTTCATTGCCTCTTTGAAGGATTTGCTCCAACGGGAAGGATCATGAATTTTTGCATTGCCGGTTTTCTGACGTTTGATCATCCATTAGTAACATTGAAAGCACGGACTGGAAGTACCAAGTTCTTGTTATCAGCAACGTATGAATCATATCAGACCTGCTATATAAATAAGAAGAAATTCAGTTTTACATTCATGCCTACATAATAGTATATTACATAATTATCAAGCTTGTTATTATACCTTGTAAATGGGATTGTCCAGAACACTGGCTCCAGCTTTGTAAACCGCAAGAGACACTGCTAGTCGTGATCGATATTATCGTGGTAAAAACATGCAGCTGGTCTTCAGTAACGGATGGTGATGTATGCGCCAACACCATCAATTTCAGCCTGTCATGATAAAAAAAAATTATAAACAAATTGGAACAGTAAGGTATAGGATCCAAAGTGAAACTTGTTTTTACTTCAATATACTTCTTGGCATTATCCCAAGCACTTCTTGGCATACCTCAATCTGTCAAATGATGTTCAAAAAAATCAAACATCTACTGCATGACCAACTCTATCAAAGACATGGTGATTTTCTGAAATTTCAAACGCACATAAAAAAATGCTAGCAGCAGTCATAAGTGCGTTGTTACTAACCATACCCACTTCTCATGTAGACAGTAAGGGGCCAGGTATGGTAATTTTCACCAATCCATGGAATGTAGAAAGATTGAGAAAGAATTTATTAAGAACAGAAACTCTTAACAAGAAAAGGCACATTCCACTGTTCAACGAAAAATCAGTCAGGTAAAATTATGTTACTTGTACACCAGAAATGAGGGAACCAGCAAGGAAACTGGAGAGGGTCTCACCGCCAAAAAATGTTCCAACAATGAGGGGAGTGAGCATGACCAAGGAACCAGGTGGGATCATTTATTTGATGCATCCATATGTGCCCTCTGGTGGGATCATTTATTTGATGCATGCATATGTGCCCTCTGGTTACCAACATTGTCCTTCTGCAAATATTTAGAACATATGTAATGATGTTAGAGCATATTCAACCTCTGTGTACATGTTCCTTTAAGACCATGGTTCAAAAAATATAACTTAGAGTTCAATATCTCATTCACTAGTTGGTTTATATAAACTAAAGAACCCAAAAAGTACTTGCTCTGCGTTGTAAGTTCTAACCAATTTCTTGGGAAAAATACCAAAAACTGGTATCTTTTTATGGCAAGCTGATGTTAGCACTTGCCCTGCGTTCTAAGTTAAACAGCAGTCCATACCTGCAGTAAACCAACAGTAATTTAACAAAACTGACGTCTCAAACAGGCTGCGCTGTCGAGGCTCTACAGACTTCATTATAATTCTAAATTCTAAGCTTGACCCCAAATATAAAACCAGACATACCCAGCTTTCAAATGCACCTGAAAAATCCAGATTCAGGGTTTGTTTAGTCTGTGAAAAGTATGCGCAAAGATTGTCACAGAACTGTGAAGCTACAGATTTCAGTTCTGGCAAGCTGTGTTTCATTGGACATATCTCCTAAACGATGACTTTAAACGCTAAGCCCTTTTAACTCATTATAGATAACACATAGAGGAACATTTTTCGTCCAGAAAGTATCGCCTAAATCCCTACCTATTGGTGCCGGTTTCGTAGACAACAAGGAGCAGAAAAAACTGTGTCAGAAAAATGATGGTTTCTACATTCAGCAAGCATTCATGTTTGAAATCAGCCCCTTTACAAGCACTAAATGAGTAAGTTTTCCACCAACAAAAAATGAGAAAAAGAATCGGAAAATGTTTACTATGAATCTGCAAACTTATTATAAAGAAATTCATGTTCTAATAGTTTTATATACAAACATGTTAAGTCCCTTAAGAAAATACTGAAAACAAATTTGAAACTCCTATTTTTTTTCTTTACAGTACCATAAACAATTTCACATAACAATTCCTGATAACCATCAATTCAAAACAGATTGGGCTAGTCGAAGACAAACAACATAACAACCATCGAATTCAAATCTCAATTAAAATCACACAAGTATGGACAAAACAGTTGGACTAAACATGATTGAAAGAAATTACCAAGCAGAAAATTTGAAAACCAGCTATTTTGGCTAATAAGTAATAATATATCAATTCGACTAAACAAATAGAGTTTTAATATCAAAGATTACCTGATAAGAGTTTCCAGAATTAGTACCCTTTTCTTTCAAAAAAATATTTTCCATTCCTTCAGAACGTAGTTCTCTTTAATAAGCACAGATTCAGCCACAATTGCAGGAAATGGATTATCAGACTAACTGTAATCAATTCCACACACAGTTCAGTCAAAATCTTCATCTCCAATTTCTTGTTCAAACCCTAACTGTAATTCACCATCCATCTTGGTTTCTAGCAGCAGCAACACCAATTCCACAAATCGAACCCATAATTAAGAAAATTTTATCAGAGATGGAGGAGATAATGAATTTTCTCTCGTTGATTCGATGTTCACGGATGGAGAGATATGATTCTTCTGGCTAGGCTAGATGTTGAATGAAGAACTGAAAGGGGTTCTGAGATTAAATCAGTGAAAGAAGAAATCTGTAGCAGATTACGAATTGAAATTGGGTTTCAACTGTTTTATGGTTTGTAGAAGGTGGATCTAAGGTATTCGATTGATGACTTTATGTGACTGAGGTTGTGATGATTTTCACCAGAAATTGCAGATGAGAATTAAGATGGGTCGATTCAATCAAGAAATGGATATGAAGAATAGAGATTGACAGAAAAGCAGCGGTGGTGATGGAGCGCCGACGGTGTTTTTCGGAGGAGAGGAAGAAAAAAAAGACTGAACCAGAAACCAATTAGAGTTCAAGTGGTCGAGGGATACAACCAAGAATGAAAGTTAAAATGATAGACGAACCAAATTTTGTTTGATCCACTCATACGGATCAAGAAAAAGATCTTGACGGTTGATATTGTATTTGGGTTGCTCATACAGATTGAGAAGCAACTGTGTTTATCTTTGTGTTAATATGACCTCATGCGGTTTTGTTATCAATATTCGACACGAAAAAAATCCAAAAAAAAATATGAACAAATTTAGGACATTATTATCGACATTCTGATATAAAAAAATCCAAAAAAATACATAAGAATGAATTGGGAAAATGCAAAATGAATCCGATAATTGGTTTGTTTCTTTTTGCTTTTTGTGCTTTCTCTTTGTGCTTCTAGTTTGAATTTCGGCTAGTTACATAGGTCATGAAGTAATTTCGACTAGTCATACATGTCATGAAGTAACTTCAAACTTAGTAGGATAAATCATCGAAATCGACAAATATGAAACTCAAGTGTCAATTTGAACTTCGAATGTGGTATAAAGGCATACAAAATATGAACCAAAAAGCTTTGAGAGTTTTCTGACTTCAAACTTAGTATGATACATCATTAAAATCGATAAATATGAAGCTCGATGTCGATACCTGGCCGCGAGTTTACTACTCTAAGTCAAAAACTTGGTAGGAACGACGAATCCATCCATTTACAGGTAAGATTCCATCGGAATATTCAACGAAACCTTAAACAACCCTCATTTCTTCATATTGTAGGCATACCATGCTCCGAGATCGAAACCTGACCGACTCTATCTAATTATGCAATTATCATATCCAAACATACACATTTAGATCTTTTTATCCAAATTTAAGTTCGATAATAAGTTTTGAAAACCTTTTCAAGAAATAATGAATCATGTGTTATTTCTTATGCGACGTTCGATTCGACCATGAATCTTGTAACTTCGATAGAGTTGACTAAATTATCTTAGTTCTGTCGAGAACGATAATCGAAGAATGATTTGTCACGAAATGATTGTATTGAATTATGCAATGATCATGTCCAAGCGTACAAGTTCACATCCTTTTGTCAAAATTTAAGTTCGATAATAAATGTTGATGATCTTTTCAAGAAATAGTCCATGAGTGATTTGAATTGAACCAATTGTATTAATTATGGAATGATCATTTCCAAGCAAACAAATTCACATCTTTTATGTCAAAATTCAAGTTCGATAACAAATTTTGCCAATCTTTTCAATTAACGGTGAATCATTACTGTTATTTGTTACGAGATATTCGAATAAACCATCAATTTTGAAAATTCGAGATTTGGCTTAAGTTATCTTACCATCGTCGAGAACGATAATCCAAGAGTGATTTGGATTGAACGGGTTGTGTCGAATTATGCAATGATCTTTTCCAAGCGTACAAATTCACATTTTTTTTTGTCAAAATTTAAGTTCGTTAATAAATTATGCGGATATTTTCAAGAATCTGTGAATCGTTACGGTTATTTGTTATGAGATATTCGAATACAACTATCAATCTTGAAAATTCGAGATTCAACATAAGTTATCTTACCACTGTCGAGAACGATAATCCAAGAGTGATTTGGATTGAACCGATTGTATCGAATTATGCAATGATCTTTTCAAGCGCACAAATTCACATCTTTTTATCAAAATTTTAGTTCGATAATAAATAATGTGGATCTCTTCAAGAAACAGTGAATCATTACAGTCTTTTCAAAATTATGATGCTCACCATGGAAGACCCAAGTCACATACCTCTTGTTAAGTTATATACCCAAAATTATCATTACATAGCCTATTTTCACATTTAGCACAAGGGCAAGAACAATTTGTTTTCCAAAAACCATTCGTAGATGCATACTGAATGAAAAACTTCACCTTGTCTCTATATAAAAGACCAGAAAATTTACTTCCTAATGGGATGGTTTTCAATCCATTAGCAAGGCCAAACCCCCCAGTACATTACTCGATGTGTAAAACAATACATAAAAATATTAAATATATGCCCATGATTCAGAAATGAAGTACAAATGGATACAAAAATATTTAAAAGAGGTTAAAGACCAATGGTAGAAAAATAAATTCAGTACAGAGAAAATATCAATATACTTAAGTATACAGTTCAAAAACAAGTTTTGCAGTGCATTTAGATTGGACTCGGAAATAAACTCCATGACTTGGTATTAAGAACTCTTGCTAAAACCACGACTAGTTCACAAAAGTCATAGACAACGATGCTGCAACTTACCAAAAGCCTGCTATTTAAGCAAAAATACCAAACTAGAAGTACAGTCAGTATAAAAAGATTAAATGCATTCATTCTTTGAAGAGGGAGTGAAATCACTAGCTACAAGAAGAAAGGTGGAGTATTTGTATGTGTAATTTGTTCCCTCTCTTTGTAAATAAACTGTATTCTCTTTAACTTGGTCATCAGTGAGTTACTAAAATTTTACACTTGCTAACCATGCGCTTGGGTTGGGTAGGAGACAGATGGGAAGAGACGACTCAAGTAAGATATATAACTCAGTCACAAATTTGGTTTGTTGGGGTGTGTAACTGAGACCTAACCTCAAAGTTTAAGACCTTAATGTGGTCTCATATGGAACATCAGATCTCATATTATAGTCAGATAACAACGAATAAAATTTGTAAGCAATGAGCTTAAACATCTCAGTCAAGATTAAGAGATAACCGTGTCATATGTCCAGACACGATTTGGTTCCTTGGTTGTCTTTAAGACTGGGTTGAATTCGGTAGGAACATCATAAAGGGTCTTCATGTAAACGGTATCACTCTAACAAATTGCGGGATCGAATGTGCATTTAGCAATCCCTTATCTAGGTTGATCATCCTTACATTTCAGTGTACTTAAGACCTCCTTTGTGGTAGCCTGCAGATTAACATTTCAATCAGGAAACACAACAAAACAGATCGACGCAAGCATGTATGCCAACCTTAAAAACCTATAAGTGAATGTCTTGAACTCTTAACACATGAAACAAGTTGAGAATCAATAAGAAAATGACCACAGTAACAATATTGAGAAAATACATAAGAGAGGAACACTAACCTCGTTAACCTTCCCTTGAATTCGACTCATAGTCTTAATTAGTGCATATTTATACTGATTTATTTCAATATCTGATGCAAACATGTCCTGGATAAGGGCAGTTTTGTTGATGACCTTGCAAGGGATTCCAACCCTTGTCTTCACAGTTATATATGATTCATGGATAAAACCAAGTACTTCACCAGTTGCAAAAATACGAAAAGCTGTCTGTGGATTAAAATGGAAGCTACTCAGCAAATATAATAAAAATTCACTATATAAGTGTTTATGGGTAAAAATCGTTTCCACAGATTTTGGTAAATTCGGTAGGTGAGTGAGAAACTGGTTTAAACCCTAAACAAATATGCTGCACGTGAGCACTTTCTAGATTCGAGAGATCAATCTGTACACGTACGGCCTAAACCAAGAAATGGTCGTTCCAGACTTGCTTAGGTCACAAAGTGGAGGAGAAGGGTTGATTTGGGGAGGGAAGCAAAGAAAGGTGTTGAGACCAGAATAATTCTGGGAGAGTAGTGTCTCGACTTGTATCGTAAAGTGAAAGCTAAGCTTGCAAGAGATGAAAGCTTTTTGGAGAGCTTGCAAAGTTGCCTTTTCTGAGAGTGTTGTATTTTTTCTCCTGACCGAGACTTATTGTCCGGTGGAAATAGGTAAGACCTATTTATACAAGTCGAGATTGAAACGTACCCTGGCCTCATGAAGGAAGAGATTAAAGGGTGAAATAATGGGAGGAGGTGGTAACCGCATGGTGTTTATGGGTGAAAACGTTTTTACCATTATTTCCTCATTTATTTGACCGCTTTATTCCTATTCACGCTTTTTTAATGTGAGCGTAGTGTACGCTGCATGTTGTGACCGGGCCAAACCAAGACCCCGGGAAAGCATCCCCCGGTTTGTGTTGATGTCTCGAGTGTTGGTTGCACCTTGAGTACAAGTGGCGCTGCTAGTGGCGCGTGTGGCATGTGCCAATGGGATGTGCGGAATGCCTTTGTTGCGGGTTGCACCTTGAGTGCAAGTGTCAATGCCAGAGCTGCTAGTGGCGTGTGTGGCATGTGCGGAATGCCTTGGTGGTAGGTTGTACGTTGAGTTTAAGTGGCAATGCCAGAGCTGCTAGTGGCGTGTGTGGCATGTACCAATGGCTCGCATGGCCATTATGGCCACGGCTTGGTAAGAAAAGCTACCAGCGAGCGTGTTAGCATGTGCCAAATGCACGCTCGGCTATTAGAGCCACGACCTGGTAAGAAAATCTACCAGCGCTGCGTGTTGGCATGTGCCAATGGCATGCTCGGCCATTAGGGCCACGGCTTGGTAAGAAAGCTACCAGCGAGCGTGTTGGCATGTGCCAATGGCACGCTCGGCCATTAGGGCCACGGCCTGGTAAGAAAAGTTACCATCGATGCGTGTTGGCATGTGCCAATGGCATGCTCAGCCATTAGGGCCACGACTTGGTAAGAAAAGCTACCAGCGAGCGTGTTGGCATGTGCTAATGGAATGCTCGGCCATTAGGGCCACGTCCTGGTAAGAAAAGCTACCAGCGATGCGTGTTGGCATGTGCCAATGTCATGCTCGGCCATTAGGGCCACGGCTTGGTAAGAAAGCTACCAGCGAGCGTGTTGGCATGTGCCAATGGCATGCTCGGCCATTAGGGCCGCGGCTTGGTAAGAAAAGCTACCAACAAGCGTGTTGGCATGTGCCAATGACATGCTCGGCCATTAGGGCCACGGCACAGTAAGAAAAGCTACCGACGATGCGTGTTGGCATGTGCCAATGGCATGCTCGGCCATTAGGGCCACAGCTTGGTAAGAAAAGCTACCAGATAGCGTGTTGGCATGTGCTAATGGCACGCTCGGCCATTAGGGCCACGACACGGTAAGAAAAGCTACCGGCGAGCGTGTTGGCATGTGCCACCGGCACGCTCGGCCCGTAGGTCCACGGCCTGGTAAGAAAGCTACCAGCGATGCGTGTTGGCATGTGCCAATGGCATGCGTGGACAATTTGGCCTAGGTTGCACGGTTTGCAAGCCTAGGCGTGGGCGCTACTATGGCATGGCGCGGCTAGGGCCAAAGCAAAGTGCGTTTGGCATGGCGCGGCTAGCTTGGGCTAGGCGTGGCTGGCATGATTTGCCATTGGCACGGAGGTGCGGCTAGCTTGGGCTAGGTGTGGCTGGCATGATTTTCCATTGGCACTGAGGTGCGGCTAGCATGGTTGGCATGCTTTGGCGCGTTTGGTATGACTAGCATAGCTAGGGCCAAGGCGAGTGCATTTGGCATGGCGCGGCTAGCTTGGGCTAGGTGTGGGCGGGCATGATTTGCCATTGGCACGGAGGTGCGGCTAGCATGGTTGGCATGCTTTAGCGTGTTTGGTGTGACTAGCATAGCTAGGGCCAAGGCGAGTGCATTTGGCATGGCGCGGCTAGCTTGGGCTAGGTGTGGCCGGCATGATTTGCCATTGGCACGGAGGTGCGGCTAGCTTGGGCTAGGTGTGGCTGGCATGATTTGCCATTGGCACGGAGGTGCGGCTAGCATGGTTGGCATGATTTGGCGCGTTTGGTGTGACTAGCATAGCTAGGGCCAAGGCAGAGTGCATTTGGCATGGCGCGGCTAGCTTGGGCTAGGCTTGGCTGGCATGATTTTCCATTAGCACGGAGGTGCGGCTAGCTTGGGCTAGGTGTGGCTGGCATGATTTTCCATTGGCACGGAGGTGCGGCTAGCATGGTTGTTATGCTTTGGCGCGTTTGGTGTAACTAGGGCCAAGTCAGAGTGTGTTTGGCATGGCGCGGCTAGCTTAGGCTAGGCGCGGCTGGCATGATTTGTCATTACCACGGAGGTGAATTTGGGTTTTGTTCGTTGTAACCCTAGTTTAAAAAAATACCCCCTATTAATTACTGACTATATGCATTGAATGTTCTAATAAATGTGTCACCGGTGACATTAGGTTATTCGGGGTTTTACGATTTTACCCTTTGTCTAAAATCCACCATCAACATTAAGTCCCCTGCTTAGCTCGGAACATGAGCTTTGTTGCGAGGTAAGCATAAGATGGTGACAAACTATCAGCTGTAAATCGTAAAGAGAATTGAGGAGGCTTGTCTGACCTTTTTATAAATAGGATTTGGAATCCTTGCCTCTGGCAGTTTTGCACAAATCGGGAGGCTAGCACGATCATGAGTCAACATCATTGAGAGACAGGAAGCTGGGCGGCATTGAGAAGTTGGCGCGAGTTAGGAAACTGAGCGTGCTAGCTGGCGCAACTTGGGCAGTCATTGGGAAGTTGGCGCAATTGGTGAGACCGGTGCGACTTGGGCGACATTGGGAAGTTGGGCGCAATTGGTGGGACCGGTGTGGCTTGGGCGTACTGGGGAGTTGGCGCAACTGGTGGGACCGGTGCAACTTGGGCGACGTTGGGAAGTTGGGCGCCCTTGTGGGCCCGTTCCTTATACTCACGATTTTTGGTAAAGGGAAATCCTTCCCTATTTCAGAATCTTCACGCCCATATATAGAATCCCTTGCACTTTGTTCTTTCATCCTTTCATACTAGCGGCAGAGTCACAAAGAAAAACCGGCTTCCAGGTATGTCTTCCAGTACTTCTGTTGTTTCCCTTTTCATGTAGGTGCAAACCCTAAGAGTATGCGTTTTTTTTTATAATCCTTGCAATGATATTGCGCATATGATTTCTTGGCGTGCTTCTTGTAGAAAATATTGTATATATGCACCCAAGGGAAATACTGCATATATGATTCGAACCCATAGAAAAATGCTCCATATATAATTTTGAACCCGAAGAAGGATACCGTAGACGCATTCGAGCCCATAGAAAATACTGCGTACATAGTTTTGAACCCTAAGAAGGATACTGCAGACGCACTTGAGCCCATATAAATACTGCGTATATAATTTTGAACCCTGAAGAAAATACTGCGTGTGCAGTTTTGAACCCGTAGAGAATATTGTATATGAATCCCGAAGAAGAATAGCGTATATGTGCTTCATATGACTTCAAACCCATAGGAAATATTGCATATATGAATTTCGGACCTGAAGAAAATATTGCGCGTGCAGTTTTGAACCCGTAGAGAATACCCTTTTTTTTTTGTTTTCCAGGGTTTCCTTTTGTTGGGTGCGGTTATGTGTCAGGGAGAAAATTTCGTCTTTCTCCGTTTGTTTTGTGCGAGATATCTTGTTACCAATTGTTATGAAGAAATCCGACAAGATGTTACCTGAACAAAATTTCGCTTCATCGAAGGATGTTCATAATTCCAAACCAAACACGGATGATGAATTCTTTGCCAAACCCCTCGTCCCTGCTCGGAAGAATCACCCAGGTTTCGTGCCAATTTTGTTAAGCAGTGGTGAAGATGAAAAGAAAACACGTTCGGTTCACCTAGAGAACACCATACGGTTCTGTCTTCATAAAGGGGTATATTCTCCTTCAAACATTGATTTTGGATGTGTCAAAGCCCATTGCGTTCTTTTGATAGATGGGTTGAGTTCATGGTGAGTAAGGAGCACATAAATACCAACTTGACTCGAGCGCAGATTATTGATCTTCGTCGAGCTTGATGTAAGTCTCCAGATTAGGAAGGATATCTTTAGGGCTTGGTTGCTTTCATCTCCGGATGGTGTTCGGACACCCATACGATCATATGTAGATGGGGTGAAATAACTTTCTCCTTGGAGAGTGTGGCTCTCTTCTTTGAATCTTCCCAGAACGGGAATCTTAATATCCAATTGTCCAAGGTGAGGAGAAGATGCGGGATGACCTTGCCGCTAAGTTGGGAGATTTCGCTCGAAAAAGACTCCCTTTGCGAAGTCGAAGGATTCTGTCCTAAAGAGGATGAAATGTGCTTTTACAGCTGGTGGATATATCATTGGTTTTCTGACGAGCTGGAACATAAACAGAAAAGCAGTGATCTTCACGTTGCAGTATTTTTGGCTCTCTGGTTGTCTAGAGACATTTTTAATGACGGTTCTGGCAAGAAGGAAATAAGACCAGAGTTGCTAGTGATTGCTGTGAAGTTGGCAAAAGGTGAAGTTCTTCTCATTGGCAAGCTATTCCTTGGTTCCCTGTATGTGCATCTGGATCACTTAGTTGCGAACATGTGAGTTTCTAATGGTTTCATGAAAGTGGATTCATATGTGCACGTTGCTTTTCTGCAAGCCTGGTTATGGGAGCACTTTAAGAAGTACGCTCCAAAACCGTTGCCTTCGATTCCCGCGAGTTGGGGCGGCTCCCGAATTTTTCGATGGGTGAACAGGCGTCCAAGAGTTGGCATGAGGTTGGTTAGTCTTCTCGATAAGTCGCATGAAATCAGTTTTCTCCCTTGGGAGCCGGTCCATAGGTCGGTGACTCAAATTGACACCTTTGCTTCTGCTCCGATCATGTCTTTGTCTTCTGACGGCAGCTTGAGTGTTGGTGAAAACCTGTTTATTCAAAGCTGCATGTCCGGTTATATGTCATCTTTCTTCATGGGATCTTTCCGAATAGCTGCTTACAATATTGACCGTGCTGCTTGTCACATGGGTTTCGATCAAGGGGTGCCTCTTGCTTACCAGCTGGTGGTTCCTAAGATCCATTGCGTGCCACCCTCAATGCCAGTGCCCTTGAGCCGGGTATCCGCCTTCCCTTCTTTCAAACGGTAAGAGTAACTTCGACGACTTTTGGCTATAATGAGTTCTGGTACGATGAGTTCATAATGATCCAAGATTTTGTAAATAACGTGGTGGAGAATGTTCGTTGTAAACCTTCCATAACAGTTTTGAAGAAGTATCCAATGTTGAGAGATCTCAAGCGAAAGTTGCCTGGCAACTGGGAAAGTCCCCAGGCAAAGGAACAGAGAATGAAGAATCGTGCTGGAAGGTTCCGGGCGATTTCAAAAGATCCTCCCACAACTCTCGTGTCTTTCATTTCTTCCAATAACCAGGTATGTGTCGCCTCCTTGTTGATTTGTCTCAAAACACGTGAATTTCTGCTGAAAACATGTGTCTTGTTTCTTCCAGGGCTTCGGTAGTGTTAATGCTTTCGTTGCCCTTGCACGTTGCCAGGAGGCGGAAATTTCTTCGAAGAATTCCGGCGGCAATGAGCCTTCTCATAACGGTAATGAGTCAGAGAAAGAAGAAAGTTCGTCAAGTGAGAGTGATTCTTCTGACAGCACTGTTTCTTTTTCGGGAAGTGGTTCGGTGAGTTTCGCGCTTCTTTTTCTTTCTTCTTCCGTTTCTTCTTTTGAAAAATGTCTAACTCAAGTTCGCAGGAGGAATCCGGTTCGGAAGACGATTCTGGGGTGGAGCCACACGAAAACTTGCCTTTGGTGACCATCGTCGGTGACTTAGAGATGGGAGTTAGACAATTGCTGGGCACAGATGTGGTTCAAACGGTGGATGATTCCCTGATGGTTGTTGTCGTAGACACGGAAAAAGACCCTTTGCGGGTCGTGAGGCCAGTTGCAGGCGCCATTTTCGATCCCCCGTACTTGGTTCCTTATCCTGGTCATGTGCTGGTTAGCGGTTTCAGCGTGCTGGCTAAGTATGACGCGTTGTACACCAGAATCTGGGAGAAGCATGGACATATGGCCACAACCAAGAAGATCACTAGTCGATTTGCGCTAGTTAAGCGTGTGGAAGAGGCTTTATCTTCCATCGAGGACATGCGTGAGGTGACTGGCCACGCCGTTTCTGAAGACGTTATTGCCGACTGGGAGCACCATCGCGACGTATGTGTAGAAAAGGAGTTCAACGCTTCGTGGTTTGTTGAAGGCCTTGCTGAGATCCAAGTCGAAAGATGCAAAGAATCGAAAGCCTTTCGGCGAGGGAGATTACACGACAGAAGTAGAACTCGAAAAGCTTTCCAAGATGTTGACTATGAAGAGAGCGGCTCTTGAAGATGCAACGTTGACTTTCTCCAAGAAGAGCAGACATCTGTTGGATGATTTTCCTTGAATGTTTATCTGTTAAATTTTCATTTAGGTTCTTCTTCTTTTTTTTTTTGAAAAACATACTGGATGTCTGGTTCAAAGTTCGATCGGTTTTGACAGATAGCTGGTAGTTTTGAGGATATTATATTATTTCTCGGATGAATGGTTTTGATAATATAACTCTGATTATGTTTTGTGAAAGGAATATTGCTTTTATGAAAGTGTGTGCTAGCAACAGGCACAAGACGCAATAGTATGACGGTTTTACTAAGAACCTAAAAAAAGATCGTATATCTTGCCCAGTCTAAATTTACTTACTTCATAGGTTTTTGTGAACACGCCCCTCTCCATGTAAAAGGCGGCTTTGCTGGTAGCATCGCCATCAAGTCCCCAATCGGTGGTAGCATCTTCAGCGAGTCCCCAGTTTTCTTGTGTAGTCTTTACAACTGGTAACCGGGTTGTCTGGTAGTTGAGTCGGATTGAGTCGCCTTCCCTACCATCTTGACATCTCGGGTCGAAGAACGAGATCGACACCGACATTGTAGCCGATAGATCAATCCTCCCGTGTGGTCGCCAATTGTTTATGGGTAAAAATCGTTTCCGCTGATTTTGGTAAATTCGGTAGGTGAGTGAGAAACCTGGGTTTAAACCCTAAACAAATATGCCTGCACGTGAGCACTTTATAGATTCGAGAGATCAATCAGACACGTCCGGCCTAAACCAAGAAATGGCTATTCCAGACTTGCTTGGTCCACAAAGTGGAGGAGAAGGGTTGATTTGGGGAGGGAAGCAAAGAAAGGTGTTGAGACCAGAATAATTCTGGGAGAGTAGTGTCTCGACTTGTATCAGAAAGTGAAAGCTTCGGAAGATTGCAAGAGATGAAAGCTTTTTTGGAGAGCTTGCAAAGTTGCCTTTTCTGAGAGTGTTGTATTTTTCTCCTGACCGAGACTTGTTGTCTGGTGAAAATAGGTAAGACCTATTTATACAAGTCGAAATTGAAACGTACCCTGGCCTCATGAAGGAAGAGAGTAAAGGGTGAAATGAAGTGGTAACCGCATGGTGTTTACGGGTGAAAACGTTTTCACCATTATTTCCTCATTTATTTGACCGCTTTATTCCTATTCACGCTTTCTTAATGTGAGCGTAGTGTACTTTCGCATGCTATGACCGCCAAACCAAGACCCCGAAAGCATCCCCCAGTTTGTGTTGATGTCTCGAGTGTTGGTTGCACCTTGAGTGCAAGTGGCGCTGATAGTGGCACGTGTGGCATGTGCCAATGACATGTGCAGAATGCCTTTGTTGCGGGTTGCACCTTGAGTGGCAATGCCAGAGATGCTAGTGGCATATGTGGCATATGCCAATGGCATGAGCGGAATGCCTTGGTGGTAGGTTGTACGTTGAGTGTAAGTGTCAATGCCAGAGCTGCTAGTGGCGTGTGTGGCATGTGCCAATGGCTCGCATGGCCATTATGGCCACGGCTTGGTAAGAAAAGCTACCAACGAGCGTGTTGGCATGTGCCAATGGCACGCTCGGCCATTAGGGCCACGACCTGGTAAGAAAATCTACCAGCGATGCGTGTTGGCATGTGCCAATGGCATGCTCGGCCATTAGGGCCACGGCTTGGTAAGAATGCTACCAGCGAGCGTGTTGGCATGTGCCAATGGCACGCTCGGCCATTAGGGCCACGGCTTGGTAAGAAAAGTTACCAGCGATGCGTGTTGGCATGTGCCAATGGCATGCTCGGCCATTAGGGCCACGACTTGGTAAGAAAAGCTACCAGCGAGCGTGTTGGCATGTGCTAATGGAATGCTCGGCCATTAGGGCCACGTCCTGGTAAGAAAAGCTACCAGCGATGCGTGTTGGCATGTGCCAATGGCATGCTCGGCCATTAGGGCCACGGCTTGGTAAGAAAAAGATACCATCGAGCATGTTGGCTTTTGCCAATGGCACGCTCGGCCATTAGGGCCACGGCCTGGTAAGAAAAGCTACCAGCGAGCGTGTTGGCATGTGCCAATGGCACGCTCGGCCATTAGGGCCACGACCTGGTAAAAAAGCTACCAGCGATGCGTGTTGGCATGTGCCAATGGCATGCGTGGCCAAATTGGCCTAGGTTGCAAGATTTGCAAGCCTAGGCGTGGGCGCTACTTTGGCATGGTGCGGCAAGGTCCAAGGCAGAGTGTGTTTTACATGGCGCGGCTAGCTTGGGCTAGGCGTGGCTGGCATGATTTGCCATTGGCACGGAGGTGCGGCTAGCTTGGGCTAGGTGTGGCTGGCATGATTTTCCATTGGCACGGAGGTGCGGCTAGCATGGTTGGCATGCTTTGGGGCTTTTGGTGTGACTAGCATAGCTAGGGCCAAGGCAGAGTGCGTTTGGCATGGCGCGGCTAGCTTGGGATAGGTATGGTGGCATGATTTGCCATTGGCACGGAGGTGCGGCTAGCATGGTTGGCATGCTTTGGCGCGTTTGGTGTGACTAGCATAGCTAGGGCCAAGGCTAATGCGTTTGGCATGGCGCGGCTAGCTTGGGCTAGGCGTGGCGGGCATGATTTGCCATTGGCACGGAGGTGCGGCTAGTTTGGGCTAGGTGTGGCTGGCATGATTTGCTATTGGCACGGAGGTGCGGCTAGCATGGCTGGCATGCTTTGGCGTGTTTGGTGTGACTAGCATAGCTAGGGCCAAGGCAGAGTGCGTTTGGCATGGCACGGCTAGCTTGGGCTAGGCGTGGCTGGTATGATTTGCTATTGGCACGGAGGTGCGGCTAGCTTGGGCTAGGTGTTGCTGGCATGATTTGCCGTTGGCACGGAGGTGCATCTAGCATGGTTGGCATGCTTTGGCGCGTTTGGTGTGACTAGCATAGTTAGGGCCAAGGCAAAGTGTGTTTGGCATGGCGCGGCTAGCTTGGGCTAGGCGTGGCTGGTATGATTTGCCATTGGCACGGAGGTGCGGCTAGCTTGGGCTAGGTGTGGCTGGAATGATGTGCCATTGGCACGGAGGTGCGGCTAGCATGGTTGGCATGCTTTGGCGCGTTTGGTGTGACTAGCATAGTTAGGGCCAAGGCAGAGTGCGTTTGGCATGGCGCGGCTAGCTTGGGCTAGTCGTGGCTGGCATGATTTGCCATTGGCACGGAGGTGAATTAGGGTTTTGTTCGTTGTAACCCTAATTTGAAAAAATACCCCATATTAATTACTGACTACATGCATTGAATGTTCTAATAAATGTGTCACCGGTGACATTAGGTTATTCGGGGTTTTACGATTTTACCCTTTGTCTAAAAACCACCATCAACAATAAGCAAATCAATAATCTAATTAAATTGAAGGATAATCTCACTACCAAGGAAATCTTATCTTATACTAATATAAAGAAAAGAGGTATTTTGGTTGGTCACAAAATGACAAAATAGCTTTGGTGATAACTAATATGACCTGATATTACTAATATGACCATTGAAAATATCATAAACCTTATACATATTTACATAAATGCCATTATTATAAAAATACATCAATTTTTTTAAAAACTTGATATCTTTCGAAATACACATCGGATTTTTGTAAAATTAACATATTTGGAAAGCTCTTTGAAATACCTACGTGATGAGTACAAATAAGAATATTAAATTTTACTTTATGAAAAAAGTATCTTTGTTATCAAATTTGGTATTGTTAAAAGAGCAAAATTCAAGCATGTGCATCGCACATGTGTCCTTACTAGTAATTAAATAAATAAAAGATAGGATACACAAGACCTTGCTATCTGCCAGACTTTGTACAACAACAACTCCAGTTCCAGGAGTTGCAGAAGGGCCAAAAAAACGTTGCAGAACAGGGCTTGTCTTTAAGAGTGAAATCAAGAATTTTTACGCAAGTCTTCCAGAACATAGATGGGTGTCGTTTGGTACCTTCTCCAACCAATTGAAACAATGATAGGATCTTTTGTCTTCAATGATTTCATATGCAAACTGTGTCTCTCAAATCTCGCCTAAAAAAAAAAAAAAGAATACATGAAGATACAGGCAAACAAGCAAATTCTAAGTTGGGTTTACAATAGACAAATAAAATGTCCTGCACATGAACTAGTCGAGAATTCAAATATTACGTTTCAATGAAGGAAAGCGAGATCTTAGTTGTTCCATATTATATAAAATTCCAGACACACCTTATAGACTGTTGTTGGAGAGGAATTCTAATCCTATACTTATCATGCATACTTCTAATTTTTACCATTTAACCCCGATTTTAAACACCCTACTTGATTAAAATCCCTAATTTTTTATTTGAAACCCTTGGTTCAAAATAAATATTTCAATATCAAATTGAAGAAGAAGATCAGAAATCTTACCACCACAACAATCAAAAATTCACTGGAAGACGATCACTATATCATTCTCCGATTGAATCTTAATTATCTCTAGTTGGTGAGATTAAAAAAATTAAGCGAAGAAAAATCAAGCACAAGGAAGATAGGATTTTTCTCTAAGGTTTTGGGACGTTTCTTCGATTGATTGATCGGGAAGGAGGAGTTAATGATGGCGGGAAGACATTACTTTTTCGATGAAAAATTCTGTGATAGAAGTTTCAGGTCGATGAAGAACTTCTGTGAGGATGAGTTACAGAACTTTCAGGCTGAGTTAAATTCGAAGAAAAATTTGCCTTGGGAAAGTTGTAGGGACCGAACAGACACCGAGTGTATCCCGGGTGTAAACAACGTACATTTTTAAGATAGTTTCTTTTTTCTTTTTGCATTTTATAATTGTCTTGAAAGTGTAATTCATGAATATATGTGAAAAAAATAAGCCTCAGGAGTAACAGTGATTGGGGTTTACTTTTCACTAGTTGAAATATGGGCGATTCTAGTAATAGTAGATGGGTAATATCAACTACACATAATTCTTACTAATAAAAAGTGTCATATAATTATTCAAAAAATAACCTCAAAAATAATGTGACACTTGAAAAATTCTATCACACTAAACAATAGTTACAAGACTTGTGACCTATTTATTATGTGATTTAAAAGAAAAGCATGACAAATGTCTGTGTTACAAAATAGCTAATATGGTGTAGTGATAATCAAATTCAAATTAGATCTAAATCTAATATGTTATTTTCTTCCTCCTCTTAGATCCAAATATAAAACAAGGGTTTTCTAACAAATTGAAAGTAAAGAAGAGAAGTACTCGAAATAGAAATTAATGAAACATCAGAATCAAACTAGGAGGTTGTCAAGTACTCACTTGATTTTGACAAGACACTAAGATACAGATGAATAGCAGATGAAGAACAGAGAACCTTGGTAACCTCTGTTTAAACAGTGAAGACTGAGAGTTGAAGAGCAGATCTAGAACTTGAGAGAAATGAAGGCTGCGTAGTTCTGTTTTGGGAGAGACTCAAAATTTATAGTTGTCATTTTTCTGCTTCCGAAACCCTAACAAGCTTGTAATAGCATACAGTCCCATAATCAGCCCACGAGTCGTCATATTAGAGTTCCTAGTTTCAGGGAACTTGTATTCACAAGAAAACAATAATTTTTGCCAAGCAAATGAATGGAATTGCATTTTGGAGGAAGTGATTTTTCTGACCAACTAAAATCACTCTCGGATATGTGCTTTATGTGCAATCTGGACTTATAATTCCACCTGCCTGGAAAGGAAGCTTGCCATCATAGCCGGGCCAGCGCTTTTTGATATTCAAGAAATGAACAAAATTATCTTTGACTTGTATTATTCTGCATAACATGGTCATTGAAGAAACCAGGCGTGACCCAACCTGGACTAGTTTTCCAGGTGAAGATTTAACCAAGGATCTTGTGGTAGAGGGTGGACGTCCGGCAAGAGAATATAGACTTGCCACTGACAGACTCCACAATCGGGGAATCTATGCACTACTAAGACACGATTTAACAAAGCACCTTTGGGCTTTAAAAGGAGCAGCAGACGGTGCGGGGGACGAGGCAGAGGAAGAGGAAGAGGAAGAGGGAGATAAACATGTATAATTGAGGCAATTATATTAAAAGTTATTGTTTATTTTAATTTATATGTTTTTTAATTTAAAGTTGTTTGTTAAAATTGAGGCAATTATATTAAAAGTAATTTTAAATAAACTTTAAATAAACATGTACAATTAAACTAAACTGAATTAAATTAAAACGACTACACTGAATTAAACTTAACTTGTTCATTCATTAGCAAGACTAAATTCTTCTTCGTTTTCTTCCGATGAATCATCTTCGTCTTCCACATTCACATACTGTCCAGTTTGTTGAGGGGTGTCTTCAGTTTGTTGGTGGGGGACTTGTTCGGCCTAGACTTGTTGTTATTCGGCAACATCCATTTGCTTAGTCCATATAACAAGTTGTCGTTCATTCATTTTGCCAGTATCCAAGGAGAGTAACTTGTTTAGCTTACAATCCATGTAGTATTGTTCTCGCGAAAGACAACTTTTCAGTTGATTATTTAAAGATATGGCACGGTCCTTGACTCTATCAGCCTCCATTTGCATCTCCATTGCCTTGTGATCGCATAGTTGAACTCGCTTGAACCTCCTTCTGTTGCTCGTTGGGTTGCGTCTCTCGCTGCTTTTGCAGCTTTCACACCACCTCCTCTTCTTCTCTTGCAGTTGGTGTTAACATCTAGATTACTATTGTGTTGATCATGACTACCTGGAGTTCCATCAGGTGAGGAAGCATGCCCATTATGAAAATCCTGCGAGATTGGACCATGTGGTGATCTTACAGGCACTTGATGACCTTCCATCAAGTATGGATTAAACTTGTTAAGTACCCTCAAAATGGTGAAACAAGTTTCATGTTGGAAGCTTGAACCTTTGTGGGTTCTTTGCCACTCTTCCCGACATCTTCGTTCCACATCCGGTTCGCCTTCACCACTTCTTTTGTTGTTCCACATTTGAGTGATCAAAGCTACATATTCACTAACGGCTCCTGAAATTGTGCAAAAATGATGAGACAACCCATCGACATCACGACCATGAATGTTAGGTTTCTTCACAAAAGTTTTGTAAAATCTTCCCATAAAAAGTTTTTTTCTCTTGATAAATACCGTTGATATCATCTAATGTATATAATACATAATTTCTGCAAAGTGACTTGTCTTCGGTGACAGAGCCATACTTTTTCTCAAGTGGGGGCAAAATCATATGATAAAAATTAGTATATACTAGCTGGTATGCGGCCGAAGGCCGGACGATTTTTTTTTTTTGCATTTTTATTGACTTTTTAATATTAACTAAGTGAAAATCAAATAATAAAATATTTTAGTTAAACTAGATATAGTAATCTAGACCGTTTTTGTGTTTATACGTCGTAAATTTGATGAATTTTTGTTGATTTTATATGAGATTTATGATTTTGACCCCATTAAAAATAAAATTTCAATTTTATAAAGCATATTTGCCACCACAAGACATATAAATTACAAAATTTATACACCTAAATTTGTGGGATTTCAGAATCAAGTGGGGTCGGCGGACCCCATTTGTCCCTACATCCCTCCGTCCCTGCTGGTCTTCATCCATCGTATACTTGGGACCCCGAATTCTTATGTTCCTTTGTTGTGATTGTTGTGTTTGTTGTGGTGTTTGTTGTTGTGATTGTTGTTGTGAGGATGCCATATTTGTTAAAGATGAAATTTTTACGAAAAGATTGAATTGATATTAATAGTTTTGTTTGAAAAGAAAAAAAAAATTAGAGACGGTATGGAAATTGTGTAATGTTGAGGAAGGTGTAAGTCTAAAGTCCGTAGACGAAGTGAATTTATAGGGAAAGGAAAGGAACGATAGTGCCGGGATGGGAAGAGCAGTTGGCGCTCTCAGAAACAATGCGACGCCATTAACAAAAGCGCTAGCATTCTAACTGATGATGACGCGCGTTATGTGTACGAATGCTGGCGACATAAAGGAAAACGCCAGCATTGGTAGAAATGATTGAATTTTTAAGCCGCAGATTCAACAAGGATCATATGGAGTATGAGCAGTTTACAATCAAAATGATTGAATTTTCTAAGCTACAGATTCAACATAATGAGATTGACTAAGACTATAACCGTTAGAATTTCTTCTAATTTTCATCCCTAAGATTACATCTGCGGGGCCTAAGTCTTTCATGTCAAAGTTCTCATTTAGCATGCTCTTAGTGGAATTAATTACATCCCTGTTTGTACCAAGTATAAGCATATCATCAACATACAAGCATACAATCACACAAAACATCATTCACAAGTTTAGTGTAGACACACTTGTCAGATTCATTAATTTTAAAACCACTAGAAAACATTACATGATCAAATTTTTCATGCCATTGTTTAGGTGCTTGTTTCAATCCATATAAAGATTTTTTCAGTTTACAAACTTTGTTTTCACAACCTTTCACTACAAAGCCCTCAGGTTGTTCCATGTAAATTTCTTCATCTAAAACTCTAGTCGTCAAAGTCACATTTTATACTGTCATTTTTGTACATCCAAAACCCTAATAAGCTTGAGAGGGCAGAGGCCCATAATCAGGCCTTGGGTCGTATTGGTAACAAGTAAAAACTTGTATTAGAGACCCAGATCTGAAATCCGGTAACAAGTAACAACTTGTGGCCATTGACTGAGGGCCTCCTGATCTTCCTCATTTAGGGATGACAAATTAGATTACCTTAGTTATAAGGCAATACGTCTATACGGGGAGATGAGAAATCAGAAATATGTAAGATGCCGGAGAATACCGAAAAACTGTTATAAGGGTATTCTAAAAAGATTGATCTATCCGGAGAATGCGCCTGAGACTAGTAAATATGCTTAATACTGATGGTGTAGTTCAATCCCTATGCATCAACCAAGATTCAATCCAAAATTGGCGTGAAGAGAAATGAGATTATTGCATCTTAGCAACCTAAAACTTGTCGTATTGATGGAGAACAAATGACAGTGATTCAAGTTCCATGGCCTAATTCTTCAAGTCCAACTCTGATTGAGTACTTATTCTAATCTGTACTATGAATTTGGTAATCTCTATGTATGTGCAAGTATTTGGTTGCTAAACCTAAATCATTGTAACCCATAATATTTGGCAAGTTCTATAAATCCAATCAAAAATTTCTTCTGCTATAAAGACCTTGAAAACACAAATCAGTAAATCTTGAAATTCTTATCTTCTCAACCAGAGCGCAACACTAGTTTCCTCTGTCAAGGATGATCAGATGCCAGTACAGCAACTTCGCTAGTTAATCTACACCCCATTCCAGGTTTCAGTTCCATAATTTTGCAATTTTGCAAATTTCCAATACAAACAAGCACTAATAATCACATACTAAAACTGAAAATATTTGCAGCCAAAATAGTCACCAATTTGATACAACTAAACTAACCAAGAAAGCCATCTATTAGCCAAGCAAATGAGCATTTTCAAATCGCAATTTCGGGTTTGGTTGATGCCTTATTCTTTGCAGGATGGATAGTAGTAGATGACCAACAACAAATCTAGATTCTTTCAGATCAATATAGCTCAACTTAAAATCACAACATAATTAAAACAAATAACTGTAATCAAGATATTCCCGTCATCCTTCTCGCAAGTAATAACTCCATCTAAATTAAGCATACACTCAGACCTTTTCTTAGAAGCAAAAACTGAAAAGACAACTCTCACGTCAGAAAGCAAGGTCATTCAGCAAATACGCTCAGTTTTTTACATACTCCCTCCGTTCCACTTTAGATGATGTTTTAGGGTTTTTTGTATGTTCCAAAATAGATGAGAGTTTAGCTATTTTCTCTAAATTCTCACCTCCATTTACCCTCGTTTGGAATCACAAGTTTTTTACATTATCTTAGAAATTATTGGGGATTCGTAATTTATAGTAAAGAAACAAAAAAGTTAAAAAATTTAGGAAGGAGAACAGCTGAAAAACTCTACAACATCATCTAAAAGGGAGTATTGTTTACTTACAAAAGCATAAAAACTACAAACATTTTATTTACTATGTATATAAGATTCTCCAGTCAAAAGAGACCTGCCTACTGTTAAATACATTGCACATTTGTTAGTGCACCACTTTTCCCTTGGTTGTTAAGGTTATACAGATCTAAAGATTTATGAAATAAAATCCCAGAGACAAAGATAAACATTACAGTGACAAAAGAGAGTTTTCATTTGAGAGGAGAAATCATTATGCTTATCAACAAGGATGGATGATTTGGGGAGTATGTGAGAAATCACGTATAAAAATCAATTCATTCATAACCTTGATTCGTAAAATCACTATAAAAATGAAATATTTCAGTAGACTGAGTTTGGATTGTGAAGAATTTGAAGACCGGATCTAGATTTTGAGATGCAGAGAGAAATGGAGACTGCAGCTTTGTGTTCATAAAAGGAGACACTAGCCGAACTCACATTTTATATGTCATTTTCTGAATGGAAAACCCTAATAAGGAACCATTTTTTGGGGACCATGGTTTTTTTTTGGGGACCA